>JAODAL010019029.1:0-73120 GCA_025379985.1 Phyllomedusa bahiana
TAAGCCCACCTCCCAACTTTTAAGGGGGCCTCAATCAGTGGAACCTACTCTAACTGAGACCCTCTCCTTGGTGCCTGTTCAGACCTCCACTCTTCAGGGAGAGAAGACTACAGCTACAAGGTACTCTTCATTCATTTAAAAACCTGTGCAGATGGGTGGAGTGCAACTCCATTCATATTTGTCGCCCTTATTGTTTAACTCATAGGGAGACATATATGAACAGGTCATTTTCACTGTTCTGGCGAGAAATGCGCTAAAAGTGAGCGTTCCGCCTTTTTTTCCTATGTAAGGTGCAGCATTCGGTCATGTTTAGCGCACTGTGCGCCAAACATGTGGGGGCATCCTGTCGGCGTACCGGGGTGGTTGCAATACATTACTAATATCAGACACATTTGTGAATGTGGGATGGCAAAACCAGGACAGCCAAAGCTATGTCAATCTGTCTGAGTCTGAAGAGTCGCAGTGGAACTAGATTTGCCATTAGGGCAAAAAATGTCCCTTGTTTCTCAACTTAAACCAGCACAATAATAGAAAGTAATTCATAATAATTAATGAGCGCACATTCACCACTTTCATATATTCAGGCACATTTTACACTGAATAAAAGCAGACAAAAAATGGTGTTGAGGCGCCAAGTTTCATACGTGTCACTCAAAGTTTTATGTTAACCCCTTAACGGCATTTGACGTAAACTTATGTCATAATGTCAATAAGGGGTCATGCTACACAGTCCCGTCATAGAGGTGCTGGGTACCAATTGCTAATTGCAGCTGACACCCACAGGTAGCAGGAAAGAATGGAGCCAGCTCTGTTCCCTGCTGTTTAATCCTCTAGATCACTGTGGCATCTAAATAAATGAGAAACATTGATGCGCACCAATCCTCAATCCAATCGGCACCTGTGGGTGCTGATCAGTTTACATGGCAGCTGGAACGCTTTTGAAGGCTTCCATCGCTGCCATGCTTCCTGCAGAAAGGTCTGGATAAATTTCTGGGATGTAATAATATAACAAGTGATAGTGACCGGGATTCTGGAGAAGGGTCTGGATACATTTCTAGATGCAATAATATAACAAGTTATAGTGACCGGGATTCTGGAGAAGGGTCTGGATACATTTCTAGATGTAATAAAAAAAGATATAGTGACCGGGGTTCTGGAGAAGGTCTGGATACATTTCTAGATGTAATAATATAACAAGTTAAGTGACCAATTTTTGGAGAAGGGTCCCGAATACATTTCTAATGTAATAAAACAAGTTATAGTGACCGGGATTCTGAGAAGGGTCTGGAGACAGTTCTTGATGTAATAATATAACAAGTTATAGAGAACGGGATTCTGGAGAAGGCTCTGGAGACAGTTCTAGATGTAATAATATAACAAGTTATAGTGACCAGAATTCTGGAGAAGGGTGTGGATACCTTTAGAGATGTAATAATTTAACAAGTTATAGTGACTGGGATTCTGGAGAAGGGTCTGGATACATTTCTAGATGTAATAATATAACAAGTTGAAGTGACTGGGATTCTGGAGAAGGGTATGGATACATTTCTAGATGTAATAAAATAACAAGTTATAGTGACCAGGATTCTGGAGAAGAGTCTAGGATACATTTCTAGATGTAATATTTTCTAGATGTAATAATATAACAAGTTATAGTGACCGGGATTCTGGAGAAGGGTCTGGAGACATTTCTAGATGTAATAATATAACAAGTTATATGACTGGGATTTTGGAGAATGGTCCCGGATACATTTCTAGATGTAATAATAATAACAAGTTTATAAATGACCGGGATTCTGGAGAAGCGTCTGGATACATTTCTAGAAAGTAATAAAGAACAAGCTATAGTGACCGGTGATTCTGGAGAAGGTCTGGATACATTCTAGATGTAAAAATAGAACAAGTTATAGTGACCCCGGATTTTGGAGAGGTCTGGATACATTTCTAGATGTGATAATATAACAAGTTATAGTGAACCGGATTCTGGAGAAGGGTCTGGATACATTTCTAGATGTAATAAAATAAACAAGTTATAAATGACCAGGATTCTGGAGAAGGGTTGGGTACATTCTAGATGTAAAAAGAAAAAAGTTATAGTGACCAGGATTCTGGAGAAGGGTCCGGATACTTTCTAGATGTGATAAATAAAACAAGTAATAGTGACCTGGATTCTGGAGAAAAGGGTCTGGATTACATTTCTAGATGTAATAGAACAAGTTATAGTTTACCGGGATTCTGGAGAAGGTCTGGATACATTTCTAGATGTAATAATATATAAGCTAATATTGACCAGGGTCTGGAGAAGGGTCTGGATACATTTCTAATGGAACAAAATAACTAGTAAAGTGACCAGGATTCGGAGAAGGCTCTGGATACATTTCTAGATTTAAATAATAAACAATTTTTAGTGATCAGGATCTGGAGAAGGGTTTTGGATACATTTTTAATTAAAAAAATAACAAGTTATAATGACCGGGATTCTGGAAAGGGTCTGGAAACATTTCTAGATGTAATAAATAACAAGTTATAGTGACCAGGATTCTGGAGAAGGTCTGGAAAACATTTCTAGATGTAATAATATAACAAGTTTATAGTGACCGGGGTTTTGGAGAAGGGTCTGGGTACATTTCTAGATGTCATAATATAAAAAAGTTATAGTTACCGGGATTTTGGAGAAGGGTCGGACACATTCTAGATGTAATAAATATAACAAGTTAATAGTGAAAAGGAATTTTGGAGAAGGGTAAAGGATACATTTCTAGATTGTAATAGAACAAGTTAAAAGTGACCAGATTCTGGAGAAGGGTGCGGATACATTTCTAGATGTGATAATATAAACAAGTTATAGTGACCAGGATTCTGGAGAAGGTCTGGATACATTTCTAGATGTAATAATATAAACAAGTTATAGTGACCCGGGATTCTGAGAGGGTCTGGATACATTTCTAGATGTAATAGAACAAGTTATAGTGACCCCGGTTCTGGAGAAGGTCTGGGTACATTCTAGATGTAATAATATAACAAGTTATAGTGACCGGATTTTGGAGAAGGGTTTTGGATACATTTCTAGATGTGATTAATATAACAAGTTTAATAGTGACCAGGATTCTGGAGAAGGGGCTGGATAAAATTCTAGATGTAAAAAATATAACAAGTTATAGTGACCGGATTCTGGAGGGGGGGTCTGGATACATTTCTAGATGTAATAGAACAAGTTATAAATGACCAGGGTTCTGGAGAAGGGCCCGGATACATTTCTAGATGTAATAAACAAGTTATAGTGACCAGGATTCTGGAGAAGGGTCTGGAAAACATTCTAGATGTAATAATAGAACAAGTTTTAGTGACCAGGATTCTGAGAAGGGTCTGGATACATTTCTAGATGTAATAATAGAACAAGTTATATGACTGGATTCTGGAGAAGGGTCCGGATACATTTCTAGATGTAATAATAGAACAAGTTATAGTGACCAGGATTCTGGAGAAGGGTCTGGATACATTTCTAGATGTAATAATAGAACAAGTTATAGTGACCGGGATTCTGGAGAAGGATCACTGATCTAGGAATTTATTCTCATCGTCAGATTGGAGTTGGGAAAGATTTTTTCCCCCTAAAATTGGCTTCTACCTCATGGCTGGGGTGTTCATTCATCTCAGACTTGGGTACCTAGGGCCCACCAGTGGAATTTCATTCCAGGGCCCACCAGTAGAGCTGACTATGGGGCCCATCCTACACCTACTCTCCTTGCCTCTTTCTCTCTGCCTTTCTGTCTCTTCCAAGGACTCAAATACAGTTTAAAAGACACTCTATGACTGCCGTGCTCAGGGGCCCTTTGGAAGGTTCCCCTGTTCCCCTGTGGTCCAGTCCGACGCTATTTCTTTGGATCAACACTGTAGCACAATAGGCTGAACTGGATGAATGTCTGATTTTCCCAGAGGCCACCACCAGTCTGTATACAGCTCTGGTGACACAGTCTTACTTTATTGAAGTCCCAATATTCTGATTTATTGCTCATTTATACTGAGTTTACCTGTAGCAACATGTACAATGCCCATTAATTTTTGGCCTAACAGCAAAACTGGCATTTGATAAGTTGGTAAACTGTGTAGGATATATTTATATAATTGCCACCACCCCACCTATGCCCGGGACAATGGGTAGGCAGAAGTAGGCGACTGCCTAGGGTGCCACCTCATCCTAAGGAGGGAGAGAGCACAGGAAGGTATGGAGGGGACTGCTCAATCTTTCATTGGAGGGGTGCTATATGCCTTATTTGCCTAGGGCGGCAGAATACCTTGTTCCAGTCCTGCCCCCCCCACCCCTCCCCACATCCCAACCAAAACCATCTAAGAAGGGAAAAATGTTATGTTTTCCTCCCTTTTGCATTCATTCATTTTTTCAATGTATTGCTCCCTGAAGCCAAGCGTCTCACAATATAGATAGATATACACTATATGCAGTATATATGGCAGTATGGGACTGTACTCTTTGCACTAGGAGCTCAGTCCGTTGCTCTTGCCAACAGTTCACAGAGCAGAGAGGGGACATTGTCTCTTGTTACAGAGCTCAGAAGCTGTGAGAGTCATTGGTAAAAGCAGATGATGGCCCCAGCTGCAAATAGTATAGAACTAAACTGCAAGAGCATTGAGAGAAAGCGATGGCGACATATGGAGAGACTTCAAGGGGGCCCAGGTGACGCTGTGTGCAAACAGTCGGCATCTCTCCATGGAGAACCGTGCCACCATCTGTACTGGGGAACAATGATGTACCCTGTGCCACCACATAGGTCACATTCCTCTAACACTGGTCCTGCTGAGACTTGTAATGTTTAATGGCTCAAAATGGGTAATGCTCTTTATTAAGGAGAGACACCATGAAGGTAGGTGGTGACTTACAAGCTATGAGAGCTTTACTAAAATTGCAATGTATTCTAATAAGCTGAAGGGAAAGAATATAGGATTCCAGCCCAACCTAGAGTCAGATGTGACTAAATGTGTAGTCCAACTTTGGACAATGATAGCACAACGCTAGTATATTGCATAATTGTCTGATAGGTCTGGATCCCATCTCCCACCTGTGGGACCCTCGCCTAGCTCCTAAATAGGCACCAAAATCTCTCCCTTCTGAATAGAGAGGTGGTCAGGACTCTCCCATAGACAATGGTAGTTCACTAGTTTAGCCAAGCAGCTTGTAATCGGAACCCCCGTTCAGAGCGGAGAGGCTTCAGGGCTCGTTTAGGAGATAGGAACAGGTCCTAGATTTAGGAGCTGGACCTATCAATGATGGCATATCTCAGCAATATGCCATCATTATCTAAAGTGGGACTACACCATTAAGGAACCCTACGTCTAGTAGTTGGCACTTTGGTAAGTCATTGGTAGGAGCAGTTAATGCTCTAGCTGCAAACAATGCAGAACTATAAAGTAAGTTTGCTGAGAGAAAATGATGGCGACATATGGGGAGACGTCGAGTGGTTACAGATGATACTTTGTGCAGGCAGTAGTCACCTTTCCACTGAGAACAGTAATGGGGAAGAATAATGTACCCTGTGCAATCACATAGCTCATATATCTCTAACACTGGCCATGTGGTGACAAGAAAATTGAAATAGTGTAGAGGGGGCAATGTTTCTCATTAGGGAGAAGCACCATGAAGGTGTGTGGAGGCCTATAAGCCATGAATGTTCCACTGAAATGTATATATATATATATATATATATATATATATATATATATATATATATATATATATTCAAAGAAGCTCATGGGAAGAGAGCTAGGCCTCCAGCGGCACCTTGGATGTATCCACTTTAGAGGTAGCGTTCCTTAAAGTCATATCCAAGGTGGTGCTGAAGTCCCAAGCGTATGTCTATTTTTAGAATATATTGGAATTTTAGTGGAGCCTGAATGGCTTGTAAGTCTTCAAACACCTTTATGATAATCATTTTCCCTTTTGAGCTTTTATAACTTACTTATCGTGGCAGGACTAGTGTTAGAGCTATGTGATCTATGTGGTTGCATAGGGTACAGCTATGTGATCTATGTGGTTGCATAGGGTACAGCTATGTGATCTATGTGGTTGCATAGGGTACAGCTATGTGATCTATGTGATTGCATAGGGTACAGCTATGTGATCTATGTGGTTGCATAGGGTACAGCTATGTGATCTATGTGGTTGCATATGTTACATTATCCTTCCCCAGTTCAGGTACTGCAGCTGTTGTTAGAGGAGAGACGCCGATTGCCTTCACAAAGCATCATCTGTGCCCACTTGACGTCTCTCCATATTTCGGCATTGTTTTTTTCTCAGCACTTTTGCAGTATAGTTGTCATGATCATGCCAGAAAGAACCCCAGCGTTGAGTTCTGGTCGCCGGCCATGGCCGTTGCGACGTAAGCCGTGGTTTTTGACATAGTGTCTACATTTGTGTTTACTAGTGTGAACTGGGTTTTCTTCCCTGCTATCTTGATTGATTCCTGGCCGACGCCCGGGCCAGGAATCGCCCAGCACTCCACGGGTTAACCTGGCTCCTTGATCCTGGTGATTGACAGCTCTACCTTCCTATCTGGTCTTCTGTTCTTCCTCCTATTGCCTTTGTCCTTAGTTCTCCTGGAAGGTATTTAAGGGTCCTTCTGTCTCTTCTCCTTGCCTGTTATATTGGTCTGTTTCTGCCTATAACTCGCCCTCTTTATTCTGTGCCTCCCTGGTTTTCTTACTCTGCTTGTTTCACGTTTATTCTTCTGCCTTCTGACTTTGTACCGCGTTCCCGATAGTTACCGACTTGGCTTGCTTGACCATCCCTTATTGTGTTTGTATTGTTTGTCTGCGTCTTGTGTTTTCACGCTATTCAGTGTAGTGCTCAGTCTTCTGGTTGGGGCTGACCTAATAAGGAGTCGGGCACCCCAAAAGGCAGGGACAGGGGTTGGGACCAGTGTCAGGGCCTCACACTGTCTGTGTCTGTTCGTGCACCCCTGACGGATCCCTTACATTATAACAGGCCCTACTCCAGTCGACTCTCCTCGCGGTTCAATATGAGTACCGACTTGTCAGTCACCGACCGCTTGGATGAGTTGACAACTCAGCTTCAGGGCATGGCGGGGCTTATTAATCAAGTCTCGCAGCGTCTGGATGCCATAACCCACCCGGTACCTGGACTTGCCGCCCCGTCTGTGTCCCTACCTGCCCCTGTTTTTGTGGATCCTAGCATACGTCATAAGTCTAAGATGCTTCTTCCTGATCGCTTTGACGGAAATCCTGACAGGTTCCGAACCTTTAGGGAATCATGTAATTTATTTTTTCGCTTCAACTATTTTCCCACTGAGGCGGAGAGAGTAGCAGTTGTTGTGTCTCTCCTCCAGGGCCCACCGCAGGATTGGGCATTAGCTATACCCTCTGAAGCCCCTGAGTGGAGATCTATGGACAGATTTGTTTTGGCTTTAGGACAGGTTTATGATAACCCCAACCGTGTGGCATGGGCGGAGACTCATTTGCTAGCTATTCAGCAGGGCCGCCGCTTGGCTGAAGACTACTGTTCCGAGTTCCGCCCATGGTGTACGTTGACCGGGTGGTCTGACCAACCTCTGAAGACCCTTTTCAGACAAGGACTGTCTGATGCCGTGAAGGATTCTATGGTCAGCCACCCAACCCCTGAAACCCTGAGTGACTTTATGACTCTAGCTGTGACTATTGACAGAAGACTAAGGGAGAGACGCAGGGAAAAGCAAGGGGGTTTAACTGTTCAGCTCAAGTCAGGCTTTCCTGTAAAACCTGCTTCTTCCCATCTTTTGAGAGTTCTTATTTTCCATCTCCCTCTCAGTCTTCTGGAGAAGAACCCATGGTGTTGGGTCTTATGTCTGCTGCCATCAGGAGGCGACACCGTTTGGAGAACGCCTTGTGCCGTTATTGCGGGAAGCCTGACCATTTCCTGAGAAACTGTCCTATTAGGCCTAATTCACCCCAAGGTAACACCGAACATCGGCACAATTTCCAGGAAGGTAACTCGGATGTACAGGTACCTCCTAACTCTGATAACAAGTTTGTTTTGTCCGTAACCTTAGTTTCTAGCTCCAAGACTCTTGCTTGTCGTGCCCTGATTGACTCGGGTGCAGCTGCTAATTTCATCAGTATGGCTGTTGCTAAGGCCTTGGGTTTGGAACTTGTTGCTTTGTGTTCTCCCTTCTTGGTTTCAGGTGTAGATTCTACCTCACTAACCGGAGGAAGAATAAAATTTTGTACTGCTGAGGTCACTTTGAATGTTGGGAGTTCGCATACTGAAAAACTTTCATTTTTTGTCATGGAGAAACTCTCTGCAGATATTATTCTTGGGTTGCCCTGGCTCCGCCTCCATAATCCGTTGTTCAACTGGAGAACCACCGAGTTGATCAAATGGGGTGACTCATGTGGTGCTCATTCAAAGATAGTGCATCCCTTGGTGTGTGCTGTAATTAATGCTCATGATATTTCAGAATGTAATTCTAGCGTCTTTGATGGGGATGTTGGGGAACATCTGCCTCCACACCAGCCTGATGTTTGTCCTATAGACCTCCCTCCGGGGGCAAAGCTCAACTCGTCTGCCCCGGAACGAGAATCTATGCATCTGTCAATTGAGAAACCTGAAAATATTCTTTCTTCGGGAGTAGTGGTCACCACCTTGCCTTCAGATTTTGTGTCCTCAACTACCAGTTCACAAAATTCTGCTCCTCCCAAGCTGGCCCGCTTTTGCCGTGACGATGGTTCCCACTTCACGTATTCTGCCACTACAGGTGATAAAACTAAAATAGAAACCGCCGTTAATCAACTGTGCACAGTCTGGGCTAGGAGTCATAAGACTCTAAAAAACGGCCAACTAAAAATAAAAAAACCTAGTAAAAACCGCCGAACCAGACCAAAATATGTCCGCCTCCGAGTCTCATCTGCAAAACATGCCCCCAAGCTGGAAAAGGAAAGAATTCACCAGGTCCATGCTGCTAAACATAGAGGATCTGTTGAGGGTCCGGTGGCCCCTCATAATGGGGGTGGTACTGTCATGATCATGCCAGAAAGAACCCCAGCTTTGAGTTCTGGTCGCCGGCCACGGCCGTTGCGACATAAGCCGTGGTTTTTGACATAGTGTCTACATTTGTGTTTATAGTGTGAACTGGGTTTTCTTCCCTGCTATTTTGATTGATTCCTGGCCGACGCCCGGGCCAGGAATTCCCCAGCACTCCACGGGTTAACCTGACTCCTTGCTCCTGGTGATTGACAGCTCTACCTTCCTATCTGGTCTTCCGTTTCTTCCTCCTATTGCCTTTGTCCTTAGTTCTCCTGAAGGTATTTAAGGGTTCTTCTGTCTCTTCTCCTTGCCTGTTATATTGGTCTGTTTCTGCCTATATCTGGGCCTCCTTATTCTGTGCCTCCCTGGTTTTCTTACTCTGATTGTTTCAAGTTTATTCTTCTGCCTTCTAACTTTGTACCGCGTTCCCGATAGTTACCGAGTTGGCTTGCTTGACCATCCCTTATTGTGTTTGTATTGTGTGTCTGCGTCTTGTGAGTTCACGCTATTCAGTGTAGTGCTCAGTCTTCTGGTTGGGGCCGACCTAATAAGGAGTCGGGCACCCCAAAAGGCAGGGACAGGGGTTGGGATCAGTGTCAGGGCCTCACACTGTCTGTGTCTGTTCGTGCGCCCCTGACCGATCCCTTACAATAGTTCTGTATTTTTTGCAGCCAGAGCCGTCATCTGCTCTAATTAACATGACACCTATTAGACTAAAACTTCTTTGAAGTCACATCCAACTTTAGATCTCGCTGGAGTCCTATCTTGAGCTTAATATTAAAATTTTAGCGGAGCATTCAAGACTTGTAACTCTCCACACACCTTCATGATACCTCTCCCTAATAAGGAACATTATCTCTTTTGAGGTAGTACAAGGTCTGTGTTATAGGTAGTTGACGTACGTGGTTGCACAGCTTACACTATCCTTCCCAAGTACAGATGGTGCCACTGCTTTCTTACTGTACCCTCCTGACATTTCTCCATATGTTGCTATCATTTTCTCTCAGCACTCTTACACTATAACTCTGTACTATTTGCAGCCGGAGATGTCTCCTGACCTCAAAGGGGTCGTCTCACTACAAGGATTGCTGCTTTTAATGTTAAAGATCTTGCAAAAACAAGTCACTTTGCAATATGTGTCCATTAACAGTGTCCTACCTATTCCTAGATATCCCCTCTTGTATGGGCTGCATCAACTCCTCAGGTTGCTATAGCTACAGACCTGTTTGATCTCTCCTGATAGGCTGCCAGCACTGGTTGCTATAGCTACAGACCTGTTTGATCTCTCCTGATAGGCTGCCAGCGCTGGTTGCTATAGCTACAGACCTGTTCAATCTCTCCTGATAGGCTGCCAGCACTGGTTGCTATAGTTACAGACCTGGCTTCTATTGCAGTAGAAGCCAGTAAACACCCCCCTGAATTCAAAATGAAATCAAGAAAAAAAGACAAATCAATGTAGTGAGACAACCCCTTTAACAATGACTTACCAATGTGCCACCTAGTAGATGTTGCATTCCTTAAATTCACATACCTCCATTCTCTTGAGCGTGTTTGGATAAATAGAAATTTTAGTGGAGCATTCATTGCTTTTAAGTCTCCACACACCTACACGGCACCTAACTAGGAACATTACCCCTTATGAACCTCTTCACCCAATTAGTCAGTACTCTACTCTGCAGTGATGAGGGGCCAATGGAGATGTTTGTAGATAGGTTAGCAAAACACAGAGAGACACATTAAGGCTGAGTTCATACTATGGTATTCACTACGTTGCAGCTCTGGGTGCAAACAGTGCAGAGCTATAAAGTAAGTTTGCTGAGAGAAAATGATGGCGACATATGGGGAGATGTCGAGTGGTTACAGATGATACTTTGTGCAGGCAGTAGTCCTCTTTCCACTGAGAACAGTGGCACTACTTGTACTGGAGAAGAATAACGTATCCTGTGCAACCACATTGGTCAAGTATCTCTAACACTGGCCATGTAGTGACAAATTGAAATAGTGTAAAGGGGGTCCATAAGAGTATCAGGATAAAGTGTACCCCAAAGCCATAAAGAGGTTACTAGTGCAACTATGGTGCTATGTGGACAGTGTTTACTTTATTTGCAGGCTCTCACTGAAAGCATGTACCACGGGCAAATAGAGCAAGCATAGTCCGCATTTTCACTACTACTGGGTTTCGACTGCAATGGTGGACCATTGAAGGAATTCATTTCCAACTACCGTGATAGATATTGGCAACATATTGAAAACCATAGTGTGAACGTATCCTAAATGGTGCCCACTAACGAGCAACACAAAAACAAATTTCCACTGAGGGTCACATCAGCATTATGTTTGCTCTCAAAGGACTGTTGGTGGATGGATAGGGCTGGCAGGCTGTACCACCACCTGTGAGTTGCTGAACACAGTGGTATGGAGGGTATCACCAGAGCTCCATATCCAAGATGGTGCCCACTATTTGTGTTGTACTGCCTCTGTCAGAGCAGGCTGCATCCTCCAGGGACTTTTTCTATCCATGTTTGCTGTGCCTAAGCTCTCAGGGACCACATAAAATGACATGATAATGGTGGATAAGGCCTGCAGGCTTTGAGTATGATGCCTGAGTTACATCACATCAATCACATGCAGTCAGGATTAGACGTGGAAAACCCTTGATGGACTCCTGGGCAAGGCAAGCCTGGGGCTGCTTCTAAAGCCAGATAGACTCAAAAAGAGAGTCAGAGGTCATATGCAGTAGCTGTAGGGTGGGCCCCAAGAACCAACTCAACTGATGGACTCCGATAATCACCTCCACTGGTGGGCCTCAAGAATCAACTCTATTGGTGGAGTAAAAGAATCACCTCCGCTGGTGGGCTTCAAGAATCAACTCTATTGGTGGACTACAATAATCCACTGCACTGATGGGCCTTAAGAATCACTGCACTGGTGGACCTTCTGAATCAACTCAATTGGTAGACTACAAGAATCAACTCTACTAGTGGGCCACAAGAATTAACTCAGTTGGTAAACCTCAAGAATCAACATTACTGGTGGGCCCCAAGAATCAACTCCACTGATGAACCCCGGAAATTTACTCCACTGGTGGGTTCAAAAAATTAACTTAATTGGTGGCCCCAAGAATGGACTCCACTGATGAGCCCCAAGAATGGAATTCACTGGTGGGCCACAGGAATCAACTATACTGGTGAGACCCCAAATTTAACTTCTCTGGAGGGCTCCTAGAATCAACTATCCTGAAGGGACCACAAGAATCAGCTCTATTAGTGGGCCCCACGAATCAGCTCCGTTGGTGGGCTCCAAAAATTAAGTCCACTAGTGGGCCATAAGCAGGACTGGGACAAGGTATTCTGGTGCCCTTTGCAAATAAGGCACAAAGCGCCCCCTCCCTCCCCTCCCAATGTTAAATTCAGCCACGCCCTACCTACTTGCGCCCCCTTCCAGCCTGGGATGAAGTGGCACACTCGGCGGTCACCTACCTTTGTCTACCCATTGCCCCAGCCCTGGCAGTAAGAATTAACTTTATTGTTGGGCCCCAATAATAAACTCCACTGTTCGCCCCAAGTATAAGTTCCACTGGTGGGCCCCAAGAATCAACTCCACTGGTGGGCCCCAAGAATCAACTCCACTGGTGGGACCCAAGACTGAGCTCCAATGGTGAGCTCCAAAAATCAACTCCAATGATGGTCCCAAGAATCTACTCCACTTGTGGCCCCAGGAATCACCTGTACTAGTGGCCACAGGAACAACTCCAGTGGTGACCCAAAGAATCAACTCTACTTGTGGTCCCAGGACTCAACTCCACTGGTGGGTACCAAGAATCAACTCCACTGGTGGGTACCAAGAATCAACTCTACTGTTGGGCCCCAAGAATGAATAAACTCCAGTTGGGCTACACGAAACAACACCAACGGTGGACCCCAACAAACAACTCAACTGGTGGGCCTCAAGAATAATCTCCACTGGTGGGCCCCAAGAATCATCTCCACAGGTGGACACCTAAGAATCGTCTCTACTGGTGGGCACTAGAAATCAAATCCACTGGTAGGCCCCAAGAATCATCTCCTCTGGTGGCCCCAAGAATCATCTCCACTGGTGGGCCCCAAGAATCATCTCCACTGGTGGCCCCAAGAATCATCTCCACTGGTGGGCCCCAAGAATCATCTCCACTGGTGGGCCCCAAGAATCATCTCCACTGGTGGCCCCAAGAATCCACTCTACAGCTGGCCCCAAGAATCATCTCTACTGGTGGGCTCCAAACATCAACTCCACAGGTGGGCCCCATCCAAGAATCAACTCCACTGGTGGGCCCCATGAATCATCTCCACTGGTGGGCCCCATCCAAGAATCAACTCCACTGGTGGGCCCCAAGAATCAATACTACTGGTGGGCCCCAATAATCATCTCCACTGGTGAGCCCCAAGAATCATCTCCACTGGTGGACCCCAGACATCTCACCACAACACAGCATGTAGCATAGGATGACTGTTTTACTTGCATGCGTTTCACTGACTGGCATTGATTCCTGCTCTGTTCACATCATGCGAGCGATTTGCTTAAACGTACATTGTTATTTATAATAAACTGAATATCATTAGACGTTTCCATCTCCTCACGTCTCCAGCGGACATAAAATACCCTGTGAAATGCCCGCACGGCTTCTCCATCACTCATTACCGTGATGTATGTATGTTTTAAGCGTTCTTCAGGAGCCGGATGAGTCTAATTAGCAAGCGGAGCATAGAGAGAGGCAGGTACGGTGGAAGCCGAGCCGGCGATGATTAATCACATTGTCTACATTTCTGTAACACACACGACGTATTTATGGTCGGCGACAGGATTGTTACATACGTGTCACCGTGTGATATTTGTTCTAGGTATATTTAGACAATGCAACGGGAAAGTGATAAAACACTGATTCTCCCTGGGTGACACAATGAGGTTTTTATGGTACCTACGGTGAGATGGTCGGTGCGTTGCAACATATTAGTTTATATGGAGATTGTGGAGTCCTGAGACATTTCATTGATTTGTGATCACTACAAATAATAAACTGTGAAGGTTTATGCGTCCTTGGAGAGGAGATGTACAAAACGCGTCAAGAAAGTGACTAGATAGCCCTTGCTTTTCAATGATTAAATATATTCAAGGGAAGAGATAAGCGAATGTGGAAAATGTGCCTGTTTATCAGCCAATATTGGGCCAGAGTCCCCAGTTTGGACAAATAGGGCCATATGGTGGAGAAAAATGGGGACAACAAGGTTTTGCATTGGACTCATCTACGTATAACCTATTGCCGACCGCCCTTTGACTGTATACATCCGGATGGTGGCTGTATATCTCTGCAAGGTGGGTCTGTAACTAATTGTGCAGCTACAGGAGTGGAGAGCTGGCTGTCAGTGGTCTCTCCTCTCATTGTGTGCAGTGATCGGACAGGGCTTGAGACGCTCTGCAGAGATTTAAATAATCTCTGCCATCTGACCTTTGGGAGGTATGCCTGCATTTGGGTAAGCTACACTATTTATGCTCATTGGCCTACTGGCTTTGAGGTTCTGCAATATCTTCCTTTATGGTCGACTTTGTACCCTATTGTTTGTCTAAGCTATATTATTGGCTGTGATGTTCCTATTGGTTCTTCATTCTCCATTTTGATGTCTTTGCTACACATTTTATGTTCACCTTCAGTCTATATTTAATCCATTCTGTCCCTTGATGAGATCAAAAATTATATATGAGGCTGATGGAAACATGTCGGTACTAGACTTAAGGGACGTATAGGACATCCAGTTATTAGTGTATCCTCATTTGTTGTCATCTGTAGGGAAAGGCTCCTGGCGGGAGCGCCCTTATCGGGGCGATTGTCTTGCATCTGATAGGGTAGGGACAGTCTTTTTCACATTTTGTGACCATTCTTTATGCTCCTTGTCTGGAGAGGCGCTTATATGGCCTTTTATATTGGATATTAATAAAAGTTAATTTTTAGGACCTACCTCTTTTTTGTCTTTTTGCATATATTTGGTTAGAGGTTTCTCATTATAGTTCTAGTGAAGGGTATTTTTTGTCGAGTCTTTTCAGTGGCAGACGGACTCTCCCGGGAGAAGACAGGGACGATTCATTACCATCTCCACCTTCCTGATTGCTGCATACACAGACTTGTCTCTCGGCTTCTGTGTACTGGTGGACACGTGATCATTGGGATGTGGAAGATACAGATGCTGCTGGCAGAGCCTTCTCAACAGCATTATGGGCCCCTTGGCAGAGCACTACAGTGGGCCCTGTCCAAATGCATGACATTACACCAGGTCATGAATCTAGCCATCTCCAAGCACACCCATATTATCAGACCACTTATGTCCGGCAGTCTGCAGCCTACAAGACTGATTGACAGGGCCTTTGCTCCCTACTCCACCATGGTTTTTATTTTTTGGAACATCTTAAAAACACACAAACAGTAAAATAAGCAAAGCCAACAATGAGATTATGGGTATGTTTCTTGTATTCCTGGGACAAGCATACCCCACCTGGGACCCCTATACTTGTAGGGCCCCCGGGCAACTGCCTAGTGTGCCCAATGGAAAAGATGGCCCTGGCTGCTGGGTCTTAACAGACCTAGATCAGCTCTAATGTAAGTGCAAAGGGTTGTTACCCCCTTTATTTCCCCTGCATTTTGGGCTAATATATTAGTAAGGATACATCCACACGATAAAGGACAAAATACTCGTCGGATTCTGAATCCTAAAACCTCATTGTCTGAAGAGAACTCGAACAGTATTTTACACTGAAACCCGAGGATTTTCATTCGGTTTTAGCTTTTTTGAGGCTGTTTTGGGCGCATGTTTCTTCAATCATCTTTTGCATCAAATAGAACTTTTGAATTTTTTGGACGTGGATCTGCAACAAAAAGTGTAAAAAAAATGTGCACAAAGTTTTCTGGTCATTTTTCCTGCGATCTTATTGACGTCAATAGTAAATTGAGGGAAATACGACAAAAAAGTTAAACATGTTCCATGTCGGTTTTAAAATCTGACCTCAGAAAATTTGACCTGTGGAGACTACAGCTCGGAGGTCTGTGGGGACGGTTTTACAGTCAAATATTGATGGCTTTGAAAATCCAAATCCATGTCAAACATCAACTAGAAATCTTTGTCCTGTAGACAGATCCTTACAGGGCAAATCAGAAAAAATAAATAAGTGATGTAAAAATGCCCCCCCCAGCCCACCCACCATAGGTCTTTTTCTGACTCTATAGGGGGCACAATATGTAAAAAAAAGGAAAAAAATACACAAAAATATAAAATATTAAAAAAATCAACATTCCAAAACACAACATTTAGCCCCATCCTCAAAAACCTTAAAACTTCATATTACCGTCTATGATGGGAAAGACGGCACAATTAATTTACAGTCACTTTTAATCCCGTCACCACTGCAGGCAGTTTTGGCCTTCCTGACAAAACCCTATTTTTGAAATCTGACATGTGACACTTTATGTGGGAATTACTTTTTGACAATTTTACCTATTCATGTGATTCTGAGACTGTTTTCTCATGACACATTGAGCTTTAAGTTAGTTAGAAACCTTAGTCTATGCAATCCTTGTTTAGCTGTGAAAAATATCAAAATATTGTGAAAAATTTTAAAAATTTGCCATTTTCAAAGTTAAACAATTTTTGCATTTAAGACAGATAGTTATTCCACATAAAATAGTTTATAACTAGCATCTACCATATGTCTACTGTAGGTTGGCATCATTTTTTAAATGTCTTTTTTGTTTATGACATTAGGGGGCTTGGAAATTAGCAGTAATTTTTCACATTTTCAATAAATTTTGCAACATAGATTTTTTTAGGGTCCAGTCCTGTTCTGACGTGGCTTTGAAGGGCCTTCACGTTAGATACCCCCATAAGTGACTGCATCTAAGAAAATACCCACCTTAAGTTATTCAAAACAGCCTTTAGGAAGGTTATTAACCCATTAGATGTTTCATAGAAATTAAATTAAAGTGGAGGTGAAGTTTCAAAATTTCAATTTTTTTTTTGTAGATTTTTAATTCTTATCCATTATTCACTGGAACACGGTAGATGTGATCAGGGAAATGAAACTTAATATTGATTCCCCAGATTCTGCTGTTTTAGAGATATCCCATATGTGGCCCTAGTCCCCTATTTGGTTCAATCACAGGCCCTAGAATAGGAGGAGCACCTACTGGACTCTGGGGTCCCATTTTCATTACAATTTTCTTTAGGTACCATTAGAAGTTTGCAAACACCCTAAGATGCTAAAACTTAATAAACACCCCTAAAAAGTCCCTACATTGGAAACTACAGCCCTTAAAGGGGTTGTCTCACTACAGGGATCGCTGCTTTTTATGTTAAAGATCTTGCTAAAACAAGTCACTTTGCAATATGTCTCCATTATCAGTGTCCTACCTATTCCTAGATATCCCCTCTTGTATGGACTGCATCAGCTCCTCAGGTCACTATAGCTACAGATCTGTTCAATCTCTCCTGATAGGCTGTCAGCACTGGTTGCTATAGCTACAGACCTGGATTCTATTGCAGTCTAGTGGAAGCCAGTAAACACACCCCTGAATTCAAAATGAAACCAAGAAAACAGGACTGAAGTCAGATGAATCGATGTAGTGAGACAACCCCTTTAAGGAATATATCCAAGGGAGAGAGCGTTATTTGATTTTTGGACCACAGATTTTGGTGGGTGCCATGTTGCATTTACAAAGCCTCCAAAGCACCAGCAAAGGCAAAACCTTTTACAAGTCGCCCCATTTTGAATTATACACCCCTCATGGATCTCATCTTGGGGTGTATTGTTTATTTTGGCCATACAGGTGTTCCATAGTTTTTTTTTAGCATTAGGCCATGAAAATGGGGGAGGGGAGTAGTTCCTCCATTGTTTTTTGGGCTTCATTGTTACAGCATTCGCCGTGTGGTATAAATGATAGGATAACTTTACTATGTTTGGTACAATTACAATGATGTAAATTTTATATAGTTTTTTTTAGGCTTTATTACTTTTACCTGATATAGGTGTTGGTCCCACCTATCACACATTGATGGAATATCCTATCAGCATGGCATCAAACTCTATGGTGGGAGAATCCCTTTGAGAGTAGAATAGCTGCTTCATTATATATAAGATTGCTATAAGCGCATTGCTCAGTGTGAGTTCTATGCAGGATTCATTCAAGGTTTCATACTCCGGTATTGGAAGACATCGATACTTTGCTTCCACTATTACGATGCTTGTAAACACCCTGTTAATCATCCCGCCGCTCGCAGCCGTCTCAGCTTTCGTGCGCTCATGACATTTGTGAGGATAGGTTACTCATATGGATTGAAGGGGAAGCATCTATATTAATGACCTGAGCTGATATGACCTTGACTGTGACATTGTTTCCAGAATTTACATCTCACACTAATGCTGAAGCGATGAATCAAGGGTCAGAAGCAGCAGCCGGCAGCCCGGTGTTTGGCTACCTCCGAAAAACAGCTTGTTTTATGTAATATCACAAAGAAATTGCTTTTAGTGCTGCTCAGAGAATGCATTATGTCTCCTCGCCGACCCCTAGGACACCCGAGACATAGAACATTCATTATAAGGGCAGGCTCTCTGTGTGCATAGCTGATGATGGGCGACTGATTGATCGGCTGAGGTTGACCTTTTGTGTTATCAATTTTATTGCTTGTAGGTGTTGTGTCCTCCATAGCGGCACAATATGGGGAGCCAGAGACCAGGAAAGTGAGTGATGTCATATGCAAAGAGGGTTATGTGTATGAGCAGTACACGTGAGAGAAGGGACGGAAGGAAACAGTGTCACAAGAATTATGGGAAATAATCAATATTAATAGCACTTTATTATACTTAATACAAATCTAGAAAACACTACAACCCACAACATGACCATAATACAGTTCTATCATTCTCTCTATATAAAACACTACAAACCCCAATATGACCATAATACAGTTCTATCATTCTCTCTATATAAAACACTACAACCCCCAATATGACCATAATACAGTTCTATCACTCGCTCTATATCAAACACTACAACCCCCCAACATGACCATAATACAGTTCTATCATTCTCTATATCAAAAACACTACAACCCCCCATTATGACCACTGGATATGACCATAATACAGTTCTATCATTCTCTATATATAAGACATCTACATACAGTATACACAGAATCTCATAAAAGTAAGTGCACCCCTCACATTTTTGTGTATATTGTATTATAACTTTCCATGGGACGACAATGAAGATCTGACATTTCAATACAATGTAAAGTAGTCAGTGCTCGGCTTGTATCACAAGGAATATTTGGTGCCTTCAAAATAACTCAACACAGACATTAATGTCTAAACCGCTGGCAACAGAAGTAAGTACACCTAATTGAAAATGGACAACGTTTGCCCAATTTGTCATTTTACCTCCACAGTGTCATGTGACCCATTAGTGTTACAAGGTCTCAGATGTGAGTGGGGAGCAGGTGTGTTAAATTTGGTGTTATCACTTTCACACTCTCTCATACTGGTCACTGGAAGTCAACATGGCCCCTAATTGGCATAGAACTGCGAGATCTGAAATTCCCAATAGCATTGTTGCTCTGCATAAAGATGGCCGAGTCTAGAAGAAGATGCCAGCACCCTGACACTGAGCTGCAGCCCGGGCCAAGACCATGCAGTGGTTTATCAAGATAGGTCCCACTCAGAACAGACCTTGCCATGGTTGACTAAAGAAGCTGAGTGCACGTGCTCAGCATCATATCGCGAGATGAGTGCTGCCAGTATGGCTGCAGAGCTTAGAGGGGTGGAGAGTCAGCCTCTCAGTGCTCGGATCATACGCCGCACAATGCATCAAATTGGTCTGCATGACTGTCGTCCCAGAAGAATGTCTCTTCTAAAGATGATGCACAAGAAAGCCCGCAAACAGTTTGCTGAAAACAAGCAAACTAAGGACATAGATTTCTGGACCCATTCCTTTTCCTAAGACACCAAGATAAACTTTTTTGGGTTCAGAGGGGTAAGCGTGGGGGCGGCAACGGTAGGAGAAAAAGACAATATTCTGCCTACAGAAAGCAGGGTAGGGGGATGGGGGGTTTGGGCTACATGATTAAAACCGGCTGGGGGGAGCTACTTTCATGAGGGAACCATGAAGGGGAACATGTACGTGACTACTGATGCAGACATGATCCCCTCCCTTCCGGCTGCAGGGCAGTATCCAACATATAACGACCCCAAAACACCCCCAAGACCCCACTGCCTTGCACAGAAAATGAGAGAAAAGGGTGCTGGACGGGCCAAGTGGTCCCCAAACCCAAAACCCCATGGAGCACTTGGGGCCTCCTCAATTGGAAAGGGTGGAGGGGCAAAGGCTCAAAATCCAATAGCTCCATGATTCAGCGGGAAGGAGGGAAGGGGTTTTCCTGGCTGAACCTGTGAAGCTCTATGACCTCCATGCCCAAGAGATTAATCAATGCGGGAAAAAAAGGGTGCTACATAAAATATTTTTACACCCCCCCTCTTCCCCCAAAAAAATAAATAAGTTTATTAATAAATCCTGTGCATTCCACAACAATTCGTATGGGTTTTGCCAATTTGGAAAAAAAACTAAAGTTCTGGCTCTGGAAATGCAATGAGGAAGACTTTAAAAAGGGACATAAGATTAAACCAGATCTGTGCTCCTCCTTCTATTACCGAATTGTTGGGGATCCCAAAGGTTCTGATGGATCGAAGTATTCTATCGATAGACAACTACATTCAAAAACTGGAAAAACCTTTTTAAAGCCCGAAAATAAGCCCGTCCTTGAAGGGTTATGGGACTGAAGCTCGATGTCCTCTCCAGTATGTGTCTTTTAACTTCAACATTTTGAGTTGTTTTTTATGACCACATTTCCTATTAGAAACTAATAAAAATATGAAGTAGCGCCAGACACTGTCCCGGCCATTATGTGATCCTATCAAAAGTATTACAAGTGTCTGACACAGGATGAAAGTCGCCGGATAAAAAGTTCTCGCTGCCTCTTTGAAGTAAATCTTTTGCCGGAGGCAGTAATAAAAATGGAGAAGCTGTATTAAAATATCTGTATGGAAAGAGGCAAAGTTGGATTGTTGGAAAGCAAAAAGAAAATATCGGCCTTCAAAAGACCCAAAAATTTTTTTTAAAACTTTTATCATTACCTTATGTTTTCTACTTTTCTATAAAAGTGAAGTCCCTGTAATGTTTCCGAGTCTTAGATATCTGAGAAGTAGCGACAGAGCTTCTGTTCCATTGTCTGGAGTTTGATCTCTAGACGATTGTGAGATGAACTAAAGATGAAGAGTAAGGGGAGTTCTTCTCCTTAAGTGATACATATCAAAGCTCTCTGCATACTGCAAGAATTTATCAAAAAGATGTAGAGGATGTTTAAAAAGATACATACACTGAATGCCCACTTTATTAAAGACACCCATCTAGTAGCGCGTTGGACTTTCTTTGGACTTCAGAACTGCTGCAATTCAAATTTGCATAGGTGTGGATGCAGGTACCAGGTGTTTGGCTCGGACTGGTTCATAAAGAAGCAGGGGAAAACCCCCAGTGGTTTTATGGGCTGAATTACCACTGGGCATTCAAGCCGGGACACTTTCATAGGGGATCTCAAAAGCAAATCATACATCTGCAGAGTAGACCCCAAGAGCCAACTACATTGGTGAGTCCCAAGAATCCATTCCAATAGTGTGCTCCAAGAATCAACATTAGTGGTGGGCCCCAAATAATCAACTCCACTGCTAGGTCTCAAGAATTATCTCCACTGGTGGGCCCCAAAAATTAACTCCACTGGTGGGCCTCAAGTATCAACTCCACTGGTGGGGGCTCAAGTAAAACTCCACGGGGGGCCCTGTGACATTTTAATTCTCCCCGCCATCTTGACTGGCTCTTTCGCGCTTCAAAATGGAATGGCACTCAGACACAGGGCTTCAGTTTAAAACTGCCTCAAACCCGCTTTATTAGTCATAGGAATAGAAAACAAACAAAAAAACCCAGGCCGTCTGCCCTCACTAACAACTGAATAGACCCTGCCTAACATGTCTGGGGCCTACCATCCAACCCACAAAACAGGTAACCCCCGTACACTTTTAGGCTTTTCCCCAAGCCCTGGGGGCCAACCTCTCTCCACTCCACTCCCCCCTCACTGCAGGGAGCAAACTATGCCCCTGGATCCCGGGGGTAGGAGGGCCTTTTAAAAGGTCCTCCCGAGATTACCCCATCCTGGGGGAACACAAGACTTGGGTTTGGAACAACCACTCACCCATCCCGCAGTTTTTCCGGAAGGCCACCCCTAAAGGCTGGACTTAGCCCCCTATGTACCAGGTCAGCAATCTAATGTTTCTGACGACAAAACCGCTTTCCCCCCCCCGAGGAACCCCCAGAAACCCTCGGGGGCACTTTCCACCAGGTTTCTCCACCTAGTAGCAGCACCATGCACCACCTTGGGCGCTCCCACATATCCCCCCCTTTGTTAAAAGGCCGTAGGCCTTGATCAACTGCACAACCCTTCCTCCAGGGTCAAAGCTCCTACACAGGGCCAACCTCTTCTTTACATCTTCAAGGGCGGAGCAACATTGCTCACATACAGTTCATCCCATGCACTCACCCTATAACCGTCTCTAAGGGAGAACACTCAACCTCTATCAGGGTCACTCCTTTATCTTGCACACCATCCATTTTCACTTTGTGCACTGGAGTTCAATGGCAGACTATTTTTAACCAGTAGGGGGGCAGCAGGACATCGGCTGCTAATAGCACCCACCTGTAGGTCGCCATAAACCACCGGACCTACCACCTAGTGTTGCTGACTGACAATACTTGGCTTCCCCCACTGAGACCAGGCCCTCGGTGGCACGTTTCCACCAGATTTCTCCACCTAGTGGCAGCACCATGCGACCACCTATGGTCGCTCTGCCACAGCCCCAAGAATCAACTCCACTGGTGGGCCTCAACTATCAACTCCACTGGTAGGCCCTAAGAATCAACTCCACTGGTGGGCATCAAGAATCAACTAGTGTTGAGCGATTGCGTTGGCTATCGAGTCGATCGATAGTCGATAGTCGGCCCGCTATCGATAAGGTTTTGCGATAGGTGAGCGCTCGATAATGTGCGGCTCATGACCATTAAAGTCTATGGGAGAGCAACAACACCTTCATTATTACACCAAACAGGATGGAGAAGCTGAATTTAACATCCACAACAGTCAAAATGGATACGTTGCTAATCTTAGGCAACACACTCTTGGTTATAAAGTCACAGAAAAAAAGTCACAGACCATTCACTATCCTGTCTTGTACACAGCCTGGACCTTAAACCTGCTCAACCCACAAAATTGAAAAGTGCCAGAAGGCGAGTATGATTTGAACCATCATCTTACTTGAACTGGACATTGAATATCCCTGTCCTGGGCCACAGCATGAGCCACCCAAACCTGCGATGCCCCCCCACATTTAAAAAGTGCGTGAAAAAAGGAGTTCTTTCAACCTCCATTTTAGTTTCACTGGACATTTGGACTATACCTGTCCTGGGCCACAGCATGAGCCACAAACCTGCTTGACCCCCACATTTAAAAAGTGCCAGAAAAAGGTCGTCTTTCAATCACCATTTTTAGTTTCACTGGGACATTGCTTTACCTGTCCTGGGCCACCGCATGACCCAGGGCAGAGTCCATAAAGTGGGTGCGGTGAGTGCACCAGTCTGGCGTCCTCCGTCATCTATTAACACGCAGGTTAAATTGCCCTGATGACGCAGCAACGAAAACTGTCAGTGCTGAAGCAGATGCGGAAGCGGAAGTGTGAGAACTCCAGCCTTCCTCAGTACACAGTCATTACCTGGGTAAGCGCCTTGTCCCTCCGTCATGAGTGTGGACAATGAGCATTCACTTGGAAAAATTAATGGTGGTTCACGCTCCTCTCTACACCCAGAGGTGGCCCTTTATCTTGGCATTCTTTGTCTCATTTTTACTCAACGGTGCTGGAGGAAAATGGTCTCTGGAACTTTGTTCTCTGTCGTGATCCATACTCCATGTCCTCTGAAACCTACATCTGGTCCAAGTTTTCTGTACGTCCCTTGTATCAATTTCAGAAGGAATTTTTTTAAATCAGTATTTTGTACATGCAAGTTTTTTAGTACTTTAATTCTAGAACAACCACATTTTTAAAATTAGGAGGAATCCCACCAGGTCTTAGTTTCTTCTTTTTTCATTGTATTAAATGGGGTTGTCTAATACAGGGATTGCTATGCTATGTTATAGATCTTGCCAAATACAAGTCATTTTGCCAATATGTTTGTCCATTAACAGTGTTCCTACCTATTCCTGTTTCTGACAGGCACCTTCACCCTTGAGCCACTCTTGACAATTGTGAAGAACAAATGTCTGTTAGTAACAACATTTTTTAGAATAGGACCGGTAGTATAGCTGCATGTCACAGCAAAATGCCCCAAAAATTCAAAAGCATGGTCCCTTGGAGCCACTTTGAACAACTTGTGGAAGAACAAAATGTCTGTTTAGAACAAATTTTTTAGAATAGGACCTCTAGTATAGCTGCATGTCACAGCAAAATGCCCCAAAATTCAAAGCATGACCCTTAAGCCACTTAGGACAATTGTGAAGAAGAAATGTCTGTGTTGAAAACAACATTTTTTAGATTAGACTGTAGTATAGCTGCATCGTCACGCATAATGCCCCACAAAAATTCAAAGCATGACCCTTGAGCCACTTTGGACAATTGTGAAGAACAAATGTTGTTAGAGAAACAACATTTTTTAGGTATTGGACCTGTAGGTAGCTGGCATGTCACAGCAAAAATGTCCCCAAAAATTCAAAGCATGACCCTTGAGCACTTTGGACAATTGTGAGAACAAATGTCTGTTTAGAAAACAACATTTTTAGAATAGGACCTCTAGTTATCGCTGCATGTCACAGCAAAATGCCCCCAAAAAATGTCAAAGCATGACCCATGAGCCACTTTTGACACTTGTGAAGTTACAAACTTGTCTATTAGAAACAACATTTTTTTCGAATAGGACCTGTTGTATTGCTGCATTTCAAAGCAAAATGCCCCCAAAAATTCAAAGCAGACCTTGAGCACTTGGTTCAATTGTAAAGAACAAAATGTCTGATAGAAACAACATTTTTTTATAATAGGACCGTAGTATTGCAGCATTTCAATAGCAGCATGACCCAAAAAATTATTAAAAATGACTTTCTCAGCCACTGTTAAAAATTGTGAGGAGAAATGGCCACTTGAAGCCATATTTCTGTTCCAAAGGACCATGAATTCATTGCTGTATCTCACAGCTACATGACCCAAAAAAATTTAAATATGTACTTTCAGCCCACTTATTAAAAATTGTTGAGGGAGAAATGCCACTTAGAAGCCACATTCTGTTCCAAGGACCATAAATCTATAGCTGTATCTCACAGCAACTTGACCTCTAAACTATTGGACAATGCGAAAAAACTTCTTAAGATAAAGTGAGTAAAATGGATACGGTGTTGTCATGAAATCCTTGCTGTCTTTTACAGTCTCCTCACAGCAAAAACCAGAAAATGAAAAGGTTGTTTAGGCAAAGAGAATAAAAAAAATTGCAGTAAGAATGATCATTTTTAAACAAAAAGTTTTCAATGAGGTCCATTTCTGTTTGAAAAGGAATTGAAGTAGACCGGCAACTAATCGGTGACCTCAGGCTAATTGGAGGCCCACTAACATCAATCAGCGATCCATGGCCTGATTCATCTTGATGGAAAGTCTAAACGTCCACATTTATCTGTGGAAAAAGCCGGTTGCGTTTGTCTGTAATGATCCCTCCAGCTGTGCTGAAGGTACTCCCCGCTCAGATATGACGCTGTCTGCTGGGCAGGACACACCTCTATGGCGTGAATGGGCCAGCTCGGGCCATGTCGTCAATTTTGGATACCAGAGTCTATTGGGTCACGGAAAACACATGCACAAAAACCATCGGTGTTGAGAAGCAGATAGTCCCGTTGGCACCATATCTTAAGCAGATCTCTGTGGTTGGATGTGTGCCCTGCATTGCATGCCGTTTGGTGAGTTGGTAAATCAAAGATTGCCAGAGGGTCACCCAATAGGCCTCATGCCACCTGGCCTGCTGCCTGCCGCTCGCCCCCTACTTGGCACTCTACTGCTGTCACGTCGCTGATGTTGTTCCACCGTGACATTTGGGGAACGGTGAAGCAGAAGATTATGCAACAGATGTCTCCTAGTTTGATCAATCAGCAAGGTCACCAGTTCCGGCATCTTACTTTCTATTTGGTGTGGGTTGGAAAGGAAAGTGCTGAGTTTTGTTTCTGCTACGGGGATCAGGGAGGGTGGCCACCCAGTAACTGTTGTTCATTTTGATGGCCTTAATGCGACGGCTCATGTTGGAGGAAATTGGAGCATCCAAGCACTAATGTGAGAGATGGAGCCTGATTTTCCCAATATGCATGGGTCTCGAGGGGGCAGCTAGCAAACTGTGATCTTCTCATCTTCTCCTCCGACTCAAATTCGGCGCCAACCTCTTTCCAAGCTAGGGTCGTCGGTAACATCGGTTAGTCAGGAATTCCTCCTACTCCTCCCTCCTCCTCCTCGCTGGCCTACGGCCAGCTTCAAACACAGCCTGGACTTTGCCTGAGATGTGCACCCTGAGAGCTGATGGCGCCACCTTGCTCTAGCTCTGGACCCGAACCACTGCCTAATGAAGACCGATGAAATTGTGAAACTGTGGGCCCTTGTGGATTTGTCGGAAGGAAAGGCTCCGTGTCCGGCTCTGTGTCAGTCTCCTCCTCTGTCGCTCGGCGGGACTGTTGTTTTCAGAGTGTCAACGTCGTTGACAGAACTTATGATTCACCACAATGCTGTGCTGAACAAGGGGCATTGTCCGCACTGACCATTTTGGTGGCTTCTTCAAAACTGGCAAAGGTTGGTTGCAGAGCTCTTTCACCTGCCTCCACTATCGGTGGTTCAACACCCCGAAGTACCGGGTTGACGGGAGGCCGAGCTGACGCTTGTTAAACCTGGCCAGGCGGGACGAAGCCAGGGATGCCGTTGCGAACGGCGGAATACGGAAGTGCGAACTCAGACCTCGAGCCTTCTTCAGGGCAGGCAGTCCCAGGACCCGGGTAGCTCTTTAGAAATTTCTGGACGACATCGGTTCATGACATGTTCCAGGCAGGGATGTGCTCCTGCCTACCGATCTTATAGGCGCGGCCAGCAGATTTTCGGCCCGTTATCGCACACCACTTGCCTGCGCACAAGGTTCTTCGGTCAACCCAGCCAAGCGCCTCGGTCTCGTTGCTTAGAGCCGGACCACAGCTCCTGACCTGTGTGTGGACGCTCCAAGGCAGAATGATTTCCAACACGGCTTGGGTGTCTATGGGCACTGATGCCACCAGTGGACCTTGGGGGAAAGAGCCTTGCACCATCCCTGCGGATTTGGAAGAGAGTGCGCCGAGCCTGAGAGCCACCCGTCACCCCCAGAGACTCACCCACCCAGCTCACCCAGTGAGCTGTCACAGAGAATATTGCGGCCTTGGCCGTGCTTACTTAGTCCCATGTGTCGGTGGTGAATGGGATTTTCCCGGACAAGATGCAGACCAATGCGCTTGAAATTTTAGTGGACAGTGGCCTGGCCAGGGCAGGGACCGGCTTTCTGGCAAAGTAATGCCGGCTCTGCACTGGTATTGGGGGCAGGCTGAGGGCCATGACGTGGCGGAACCCAATCTGTGTCCCACCTGACGGAAGCAACATTTCCAAGCCAAAAGCCTGCAATAGCCGACATTCAGGCTTATGGCTTTGGGATGGTTTGGGTTAAAAGTGTTTCTTTGGGCTCCAAACAGGAAGACAGAAGGCTGGCTGCTAGACTGGCTCGCTGTACGGCGTGCAGGTCGTCAAACTGGCGGCAAGGATAAGGGGTAGGATGGGTCTCTGGTTGGATGCTGGTTGCGTACTCGGGCGACGGTGGAAGGCTTGAAGCGGAGGCTGATCCCTGATAATGACTCTGAGAGACATGAGCAAACTGAGGAACGCTGGTGGTGGCGGAGGAGGAGGTGGCGGAGACAGAGGTGGTGTGGACTTTGGTTGGAGGCCGGCGTCGTGTCTGGCTTTTTTGGCCAAGTGTTCCCTCCATTTCAACTCATGCATTCGCTGCATGTGGACTAGACCAAGTTGGTGGTCGGTTTAAACACTTAAGGTTCTTGCCTCTACTATGCGTTTACGGCAAAGGCCGGATATGACATCGCTGGGTGAATCAGAGGCTTGCTCAAAGAAGGGCCCAGGCTTGAGAGGTTCCTGGACCCTTTTTGACGGCGATAAGCGAAAGGGGGGGGGGAAGGGTGCGGGGGTTTTGCACTGACCGTGGCTGGCGGAGATTCATATCAGCGGACTTCAGCGAACCGCCACTCTTCCCTTTTTGTGGCGAGAACCCGTATTTGGACACTTCCCCATGTTCTTCCTCCTCGTCCACTGTGAATGCGCTCGCATGCAAATTCTGCGGGGGAAAAGACCAGGATGGATCCCGCAAATGTCGTTAATCTTCATCATAATCAAACACAGGTGTACTGGTCGTCCTGACTTTCTGCATCCAGAAGCTGTGGGCTACAAGCAAGGGGCACTGCACAAGGCGTTGCCGGATCCGCCCGGATTTTGCCGATACTTGACCGGCATCCTTCACCTCCTCTGATGTCGATCAGTAACTGGGAGTCAGAGAAGACTATATCATCTATCTGTTCTTTTAACATGCCTTCGACCCCAACCGCATTTTGGTCATCAAAGAGGTCTTTCAGACATTGGATTATCCACAGATGGTGGGTACACGAGTTGACTTTTCGGGCTGCTTCATGTTGGAACGGATGCTGATATGCTGATTGACGACATTTGTGGCCGGACTGCGAGGACAGGAGGTAAGACTGCTAGATGCAGGTTGGCCATATAACCACTGAAGGACAAGATGGAAAACCGATGTTCGTTTATTAGACTTCACAGGGCCCTTGACCCAGCGATGAAAGGCCTGACGGTACTGCCAACTGTCGATCCGCTGCATGGCGTATTGTTCGCCAGCACTGGAAGGTGCACCTTCTTCGTACCTCTACCTACCATGTGCTACCCCCTCTTTGCTCGCTTACCACCTGCATTTTCGCTCCATGTCAGAAATATAATAATTTGGAGAAGGTATGGAATAGTTTTGGAAAGTCACATTATATAAAGGCGGCATATCACAGCTATTCTTCAAATCCCTCTAATCATAACTAAATTGCTGGATTCAAATTTAACTGCAGTGTCTATCAAACAATCTGGACTGGCAAAAGTCCAAAAAACAAGTACTGTTATGTTTTGGTATAATAACGGTTATTTTTTTGCACCTTTAATTCACCTGTGGTGAATATAGAATTGCGTGTTTTAAGATTTACGTTGATGTGCGTCAATGAACATTGCTGGGTGCGCAAAAAGTCAAAAAAATCAGCGTAATCTGTTATGTTTTGATATAATTAAACAATATTTTATGCACCTTTCAATTCACCTGTGGTTGAATATAGAATTGCTTGGTTTTAAGATTTTATGTATGATGTGCGTCAATGAACAATGCGGGGTGCGCAAAGTCAAAAAACATGTAACGTGTTATGTTTTGTTATAATATAAGGTATTTTTTTGCACCTTTCAATTCACCTGTGGTGAATATTGATTTGCCTGTTTTAAGATTTACGTAGATGCTGCGTCAATGAACAATCCCAGGTGTGCGCAAAAGTCAAAAAACACGTGAACTGTGATGTTTATCGTATGATACACGGTATTTTTGGCAAAACAAAACAACCTGTTGCTGACTAACAAGATTTGCTGTATTGTAAATTTAATGCAAGGTGGATATATCAACAGTCACAGGTGTTAATGGGTAAATTGAAAATGAACACCTATCTGAAAATGTATACTGATAATAAAAGTGGTGTTTTGAGCTAACAAAGAGACCTGCAGTTATAGAAATGATGTGTATCCACTATAGTTAGGCTGCCCAATATCCAGGAAATTTTCAATAGCAAAACTTGTTAAAATAAAGATATTCCACACATGTCTACACTAAGTCTTGGTGAACTTTATCAGTGTTCTTTATAGATAGAGCTTGTCTGTTTTCGCCCGCGTGCCCCCCCTCCCCCGATCCCACCGCCGTGAATTTTCAGCGGTAGGATGCTGCTTTAAAATTGCTCTAGCTAAACTACATAAATGTGTCAAATCTCTAATCTAACTAAATTGTTAAGGATCACTGCTAATAGTAGAGGTTTCTCTGTGAGAAATAGACTAATTGCGCTGAGCTGTTTGGCCACAGGCACGAGCGCAGAGGTCCTTATTCCCATATGAGACGCTGAGAGACACTGAGGCTGGAAACAGGAAACGTGTTCTATGTAAAACGAGAGGTCATGTGTTTTTTCCAGCCATCGCAACCATACACATCCCAGTCATGACGTGACACACATTCACACTGCTCTATTTCTGTAATTGATTTGCTGGCCGCCACAAAGTAAGGAAGCGTCCCGAAATAGGCGCGATCTTAATAGAGATGCAAAGATTTTAACCTTTAATTTTCGCTTTGAAAATGGAAATTTCGGACAAATAATTTTTTTCCCCCCCACCCAAAAACCCAATAAAAACCTTGCCGATTTCAACTTTGTCGATAAAAATCGCTCTACACTAGAATCAACTCCACTGATGGCCCCCAAGAATCAACTCTACACTCTCTCACCAGCACTACAGGTCCGCTGCCGTGGGATAATCTTTGACTCCAATCTGTCCTTCAAACCGCACATCCAAACCCTCACCTACTGCCTGTCACCTCCACCTAAAAAATAATTTCCCGAATCCGCTCAGTTCTTAACTCTGAAAAGCCAGGGGAGTAGCTAGGCTGTTTTTATTCGGGCTCGGCGCCCGAATAAAACCCCCTGTGCCACGAGTCTCCCGGGCTCCCAGGGCCTCGCCCTGCGAGGCACCGTCTGGCTATAAGCTGCCATGTGCGTCCGCTGGACGCACACACACACTGCTGTGGGCTTCTGCGGAGCGAGAGCGAGCGCTCCCTGACCCGCAGAGTGTCGACCGCCGGGTCTCACAGCGCTGAGGGACCCGCCCCGCCCGGACACGTGCGGCCCAGCCGCATCGTCGCGTTGATGTGATGTCATCGCGTACGCTGCCACTCCTCTGGCGCACCCAGCGCGGCCTTAGCGTGCGCCCGAGGAGCTGCCGGAGGAGCGGGGCTGAAGAAGGACAGAGCGAGCGGCTCGCGGCCGGGAGTTACGGTGAGTAGGAATGTTTGTTTATTTTTTAAAAGCGTTTACCTGCCCCTCAGTGCCCTATATTCTGGCTGTGTGGCCCTATTATGCCTGCCTGTGGCCCCCCATATCCCTGCCTGTGGCACCCATATCCTGCCTGTGGCCCCTATAATGCCTGCATGTGGACCCCCAAATCCCTGCACTGTGGCCCCCACTATCCCATGTTGTGGACCCTTATCCCTGCTGTGGCCCACATATATTGTGTGGACCCCCAAATCCCTGCCTTGCCTGTGGCCCCATTTCCCTGCTGTGGCCCACATATACTGCCTGTGCCCCTATTTGCCTGCCTGTGGCCCCCATATACTGCCCGTGGCCCCATATACTGCCTGTGGCCCCCATATCCCTGCCTGTGGCCCCATATACTGCTGTGGCCTCCATATCCTGCCTGTGGCCCCATATACTGCCTGTGCGCCTCCTTATCCCTGCCTGTTGTGCCCTTATAATGCCTGCCTGTGGCCCCCTTTATGTGGGCCTGAGCCCCTATAACTGCCTGCTGTGGCCCACCATATTCTGCCTGTGGCCCCATATCCCTGCATGTGGCTTCCCATATCCCTGCTGTGGCCCCCATATCCCTGCCTGTGGCCCACCATATGCTGCCGTGTGGCCCCCATATCCCTGACTGTGGCCCCCTTTACCGCTGCCTGTGGCCGCCATATGCCTGCCTGTGGCCACATATGCTGCCTGTGCACCTATATACCTGCCTGTGGCCCCCATATCGTGCCGGTGTCCCTATATACCGCCTGTGGCCCCCCTATAATGCTGTGTCCCTATGTACCTGCCTGTGGGCCCACATATACTGCCCATCTGTGTCCCTATATTACCTTCCTGTGGCCCCCATATACCGCTCAGTGGACCCCATTATAACTGCTCAAGTGACCCTATTTTCTGCCTCAGTGCCCCTATATACCTTCCTTGTGGGCCCCTATATACTGTCCAGTGCCCCCATATATGCCCTGTGGCCCCCCATATTCTGCCTCAGTGCCCCTTATACTGCCGTTGGCGCCCATTTACTTGCCTGTGCCCCCTATATACTGCCCTTTGGCCCCATATACCTGCCTGGGCCCCTATATATCTGCCTGTGTCCCCTTTATATCTGCCTGTGGCCTATTTATCTGCCTGTGGCCCCATATATCTGCCTGTGGCCCTATACTGCTTCAGTGCCCCTATATACTAACTGTAGGGTACTTGCTATACTATATAATTAAGGAGTTGCTGGACAATGTGAGGATTCTAAGATATTGTGTCCAATCCTCAGGGACGAGGTCTTCGCCGGGAGCAACAGGCAATGAAGGTGTGAACCGGATGGAGAAGAAAAGGGGAAGTGAGAACGACGCTGATCAGAAAGACGTCTCCGGGTAGTTTACTAAATGTAACTTGCAGTGTAATCAATTATATGGTTCTGCAGAGCTACATACAACTAGTATCTACCATATCTGCGTCACTATGGCGGTGGTTATATGGTAATCAGAGCCTGTGTTACAGCTGATGGTCACATTTGGGGGGTCGCCTTCGGTCAGGGTATGGCAGGAATATTTGAGCATTAAGTAGTAATAGTTTTGGGTCTTGGTTTTGTAGGAGGGTTTTAGTAATACAATCACTCCGTCGTCATATTTGCTCCATGTGTAGGTGGATGTTTTGGTGACTTGGTTAGGGGTTATCTGTCATATGTAGTTGGGAAGTGTCTGAAAAAGTTAATTTTGTCTCTCGGTGATATATACTGTTACAGGACCTGCTGAGGAGAAGGACGGGATCTGTGTGGGATGTGCAGAAAATTAGTGACAGGAACAGAAGGTTTTTCTCTGTAAAAAACATCCGCAGTTCACAATGAGGCGCGAAAAATGTTGTGTGAACCCAGCCCTACCCAGAAAAACACAAAGGGCCCGAGCCCCGGATGTTTTAGGACCCTAGCAACGCCCCTGCTGAAAGCACAAAAATGCTTGTCCATGCCCTCGTCATCTCCCGCTTCGACTACTGCAACATCCTCCTCTGTGGCCTCCCAGCTAGCACCCTCGCTCCCCCTCCAAACCATCCTTAACTCTGCTGCCCGTCTGATTCACCTCTCTCCCCGCTACTCCCCTGCCTCTCCCCTCTGCCGATCCCTTCACTGGCTACCCATTGCCCAGCGAATCCAGTTCAAGCAACTAACCATGACCTACAAGGCTCTCCATGACCTCTCCCCTTCATATATCTCTGCCCTAATCTCCAGATATCTCCCCTCACAGAACCTCCGCTCCTCACAGGACCTTCTCCTCTGCTCTCCTCTTATCACCTCCTCACATAAGCGTCTCCAAGACTTCTCTCGTGCTTCCCCCACACTCTGGAACTCACTGCCCCAAACCCTCGGGACTCCCCCCCTCTCTCACCGGCTTCAAACGTAACCTGAAAACCTACCTCTTCAGGATGCCTATAACCAACTTTAAAACCGGGTTGCACTCCTCCGCCCCAAAAACATGTCGCCCCCACCTTCTTTTCTCTTCACCCCCTTCCCTGTAGATTGTAAGCCCTCTTTCCCTCGTACCAGTTGTTAGTCACTTTTTGTCACTTTGTAATTGTTTGAAACCCAAAGTTAAATTTTTTTTTACCCCCCTGAAATGTACAGCGCCCTGGAATTAAGGGCGCTCCAAAATAAATGAAAAAAAATAAAAAAATAATAATAATAAAAATAATAAAAAAAATAATAAACTTCACTTTACGGAGATGATATTTCAAAGTTGTGGATACGTCAGATGTCAGTCCCATTAACTCTTTTTCTGTTGTGATTCCTACATAAGCTCTTCAGGAGAGGGCACTTCCAAACTCTCACGTAATCGGACACTCTCCTCTAGCTATTGTTACCTTCTCTCTTTCTCTCTCTTCTAGGAAAATTATATTTCACAACTCCCATCGGAACAAGACCTTCACAATCAGTTACATTAATGTCCCACTGGGCGCTGTGTGTGTTCTCCAGATGTCGTGTCCGAAGCCTACCATGATCAGGACTGTAGCACATGCCACAACTTCTTCTTTTTCTATATCTTTCTTAGTACCTCTGGATGCTGAACCTCACTTCTCTCTGTGTTTTCTCTCTCTTTTTCCTTCTTCAGTGATGATTCTGGAAGAAGGTAAGCTCTGCCTGTCCCACTTAACTGCCGGCATGTGGGAAGGTTACTCCCAGGGACATAATTAGAATTCATAGTTCCTCATAGTAAAATGAGATGTAGCCTCACCACCTAATGACAATAAGCTTAAATAGCAGTGTAGGTAGCAACAATTAAAGGCATAAATAATGCCAGATAACCCACATTGTAGAGTTGGAGAGCAGGGAGAACCTACCACTTTTTCTCTACAAAATGGAACAATGTCTTTGAAAGAGCCCCTAAACCTGTGGGCCCCAAAGCAGTTGCTACGACTGCTATGACTATAGTTAATGGTGACCCCTCATGCTGGAATAACAACCAACAGGATCTCTTCTTTATAAAAAAGAAATACTGTACTGACTCTGGCACTATGGATACAGGCCTTTCCCACTCCTTGGACCTTAGCACCTAGCGCCTAATTAAACAAGACTTAGTCACTATTACAAAACCTATATACACTATATACATCCTGTATGCAGATATATACATTTTCAATATAAAAATACATAACACCATTCATATTGTGATCCCATACTTTACACAGTGTCAGACTGGGGTGCTTGGGGCCCACCAGTAAAGTTAAATCTGGGGTCTTCCAATGCAGTTGATTCTGGTGGCTAACCAGTTGATTTGATCCTTGGGGCCCACCAGTGGAGTTAATTCTTGGGGCCACCAGGGGAGTTGATTCTTGTGGCCCACCAGTGGATTTGATCCTTGGGGCCCACCAGTGGAGTTGATTCCTTAAGTCCATCAGTAGAGTTGATTCTGGGGGTCTGTTGAGTTGCCTCTTGGAGTCCATAAGTGGAGATGATTCTGGGGGTCCACCAGCGTAGTTGATCATTGGGGCCTACCAGTGGGGTTGATCCTTGGGACTCAACACTGGAGTTGATCCTTGGGGTTCACCACTGGAGTTGATTCTTGGGGCCACCAGAGGAGTTGATTCTTAGAACCCACCAGTGGAGTTGATCCTTGGGCCTCCCCAGTGGAACTGATTCTTGGGGCTCATCAGTGGAGTTGATCCTTGGGACTCACCAGTGGAGTTGATTGTTGGGGCCCACCAGTGGAGCTGATCCTTTGGGCTCACTACTGGAGTTGATTCTTAGGACCCACCAGTGGAGTTGATCCTTTGGCCTCTCCAGTGGAACTGATTCTTGGGGCTCATCAGTGGAGTTGATCCTTGGGACTCAACACTGGAGTTGATCCTTGGTACTCACCAGTGGAGTTGATTGTTGGGGCCCACCAGTGGAGCTGATCCTTTGGGCTCACTACTGGAGTTGATTCTTAGGGCCCACCAGTGGAGTTGATCCTTGGGTCTCCCCAGTGAAGTTGATCCTTGGGGCCCACCAGTGGAGTTGATCCTTGGGCCTCACCAGTGGAGTTGATCCTTGGGCCTCCCCAGAGAAGTTGATCCTTGGGGCCCACCAGTGGAGTTGATTCTTGGGCTTATCAATGGAGTTGATTCTTGAGGCCCACTCTACAATGACTACACATCACTGCCCTGAATCTTGTACTCTGCCTCTTATTTTCTGCTTCTCTTTATCTGCTCCCCCCCCCCCCCGTAAAGCGGTCGGAGACTGGCAATGCCAAGGGGTCCACCATTCCCAAGGGACCACCAGGGGTTTCCCCTGCTCCTCTTGGGGCCAGTCTAAGCATGATCCTACACATAGTTATATACGTAGTAGATAATGTTAGAAAAAGACACAGGTCCATCAAGTCCAACCTGTAATCTGCAACCCTAGATTATTGAACCAGAGCTGCCTACCTTGGAGGGTGGCTATGGTGTCTGGTTCAGTTTGTTAGAGCTGTGCCACCCTCCGTGAGTTGCTAAACCGTGTGATTTGAAGGTGCATACCAGAGCTCCAAATCTAGGATGGTGCCCGCTCCATGTGCTAGCGTCACAACTGCTGCCAGCTGCATGCTCCAGGAAAGTGGAGAGATGGTCCTTCTGCATCCAGACCTTGTGCATCCCTGCTCGATTTGTCTAAGCTCTTGAGACAGTGGCATATCTAGCTTTGGGAAGAGTGGGCACATTGCCCCAAGTGGCACAAAAGTGCCTGTAGCGCTGCACACTTGCCAACTCTCTCAGACCACCAGGAGATTCTTCAAGTCTCCCATGTTCAGTTTATGGCACTTTCATGATGCGGGCTCAGAGGCTGTGTCGGCAACAACCGCAATAGCTTGGAATAGAGCTTGCGCCAATCCTGGCCATCAAACCCCATAGATTATAGTTTCATAGTTTGTAAGGCTAAAAAAAGACAAGTCGTCCATCTAGTTCAGCCTGTTGTGCTAAGGTGTTGATCCAGAGGAAGGCAAAAACCCCCAATGAGGTAGAAGCCAATTGTCCTCATTTTAGGGAAAAATTCCTTCCTGACTCCAATCTGGCAATCAGAAAAATCCCTGGATCAATGACCCCTCTCCTGAATCCTAGACGCTATAACTTGTTATATTATTACGCTCCAGAAATGCATCCAAACCCTTTTTTGAACTCGGTTATTGAATTCACCATGACCAGTCCCTCTGGCAGAGAATTCCATAGTCTCACTGCTCTTACAGTAAAGAATCCCTTTCTATGTTTATGTAGAAACTTTCGTTCCTCAAGACGTAAAGGATGCCCCCTTGTTCTAGATACAGCCCTGTGTATAAATAAATCTTGGGGGGAGATCTCTATATTGACCTTTGAATGTATTTAAACATATTTATTATGTCCCCCCGAAGCCTTCTTTTCTCTAAAACTAAATAACCCTAATCTTTGCTAATCTTTCTGTGTACTGTAGTCCACCCAGTCCTTTTTTGTATTTTTGTTGCCCGCCTTTGTACCTGTTCAAGCTCTACAATGTCTTTCCTGTGCACTGGTGCCCAAAACTGTACACAATATTCCATGTGTGGCCCTAACCAGTGACTTGTATAATGGAGAATAATGTTCCATCATGTGCATCTATGCCCCTTTTAATGCACCCCATGATCCTATTTGCTTTGGCTGCTGCTGCCTGACACTGGCTGCTACAATTAAGTTTACTGTCCACCAGGATTCCCAAGTCCTTCTCCATGTCACTTTTACCCAGTGTTTTTTCCATTTAACATGTAATCATGTAATGGATTTCTCTTCCCCATGTGCATAACCTTGCATTTATCAGTGTTAAACCTCATCTGCCATTTCCCTGCCCAGGCCTCCAACTTATCCCAGATCCCTTTGTAATAACACATTGTCCTCTATTGTGTTGATTACTTTACAGAGCTTAGTATCGTCTGCAAAGATCGATATTCTACTGTGTATTCCCTGTGTAAGATCATTAATGAAAATGTTAAAGAGGGTAGGGCCCAATACTGACCCTTGTGGTACCCCCACTAGTAACAGCGATCCAGTCTGATATGTACCGTTAATTACTACCCTTTGTTTTCTATCAGTGACCAGTTACTTACCCACTTGCACACATTTTCCCCCATCCCAATCATTCTCATTTTAAATTTACCAACCTTTTATGTGGCACCGTATCAAAATGCTTTAGAAAAATCTAGATATATGACATCCAGTGCCTCACCCCGATCCAGTCTAGCACTGACTTCCTCATAGAAGCTGATATTAGTCTGACAGGACCGATCCTTCATGAACCCGTGCTGGAACGACGTTATACATTTATTTTCAGTGAGATACTCCAGGATAGCATCTCTGAGAAAACCTTCAAACATTTTACCTACAACAGAGGTTAAGCTTACTGGCCTATAGTTTTTCTGGATCACTTTTTGGACCCCTTTTTGAATATTGGCACCACATTTGCTATGTGCCAATCCTTTGGGACATACCCCGTTATTAGACAGTCCAAGAATATTAAGAATAGGGGCCTATCTATGACATCACTTAACTCTCTTAGGACACGTGGGTGTATGCCATCTGGACCTGGGGATTTGTCTATTTTAATCTTCCTAAGACGGAGCTGCACTTCTTCCTGGGTTAGACAAGAAACTTTTAAGTTGGAGTTTACCGCATCCCTCTGTTCAACAGGAAGGTCATCCTCCTCGGTAAATACAGTGGAGAAAAAAGTGTTTAATACGTTTGCTAAAGTGTTTAATACGTCTGCAATAATTAGCATCTGTGGCATCTAGGTGGTTAACAGAGAGGGGGGTGCTCCATCTGTCACCCATAAGCACTTCTGCAATGCGATCGCAGGGTGCCCCTGGCTGCCTAATAATGTCCTCTAGGTCTGCCATCTGCAGGAGCCTATTAGTTCCTACCACACACAGAATGTACTAAGCAACTATCACATACACTATAATACAAGTTAATAGAGTAGTGTGCTACTAAGTATTATATAAGCAATTGCATAGTCTAATCCCATACTGCAAGTAAAAAATAAAAAAAAAATGCTAAAACAAATTCACAATAAATTTTTGTTATTTAAACAAAAATAAAAAGGAGATAATAGGCATTAGTGCCTGGGTAACGATTCAAAATCTAAAAATATTATGTTATTTAATCTATACAGCAGACACCATAAAAAATAAAAATAAAAAATAAATTAAAACTCGATCTTTTTTCATCCAGTCTCAAAAAAAAACAGAGATGGTCCCCAACTGGAAACCAATGAAAATGCAATCTTATCCCACAAAAAGAAAGCCCTTACAGAGCTCAATGGACAGAAAAGTAACAAAGTTTAGATTGTTTCGAAAATCGAGACGTGGAAACTATGATTTATGCCTGTGAGAAGGAGCCTGTAAAAAAGAGGTGCATACTTAAAAAAGGGGATTGGTCTATTAGAAGAGGACCAAAAATTTAGCAACTACCCCAGTTGGCAAAAGTTGTAGTTACGTTATTGTCTTGAGGGTTGCGGAAAATGATATGGAAGCACAAATCACTGTGGACCTTGAGTTTGACGCGTGATGTAGAAGAAGCTGAGTGGAGCCGACAGACGATGAAGTGGTAGAAAACGTTCTTAGTACTGATTGCCACATTGGAGTCGAGAAGGAATTTTTTTCCCTACAATGAAGACAATTGGCTTCTACCTCATGGGGGATTCTCTTCCTCTGGATCAACACTATAGGACGGTAGGCTGAACTGGATGGACGCCTGTCTTTTTTCATCCTTACAAACTATATGTAACTACTTCTTCCACTTCTTTTTAGCATTTATTGGACGACTTAAACATTTTTTTTTTTTTTTATCTCTTGGTTCATTAGAAATAACTTTGAGGAAGACTGTAACTTTCCTTACCTGCAACTGAATACAGGATTTCTGGCTGATGCAACAGTCTCTTTTAAAGTCACATGACCTGCAGTCTGATTGGCTGATAGACACTGTGCATTAGATGCAGACAGGAAGACTGGCTCTCTCTGCATTCCTATGAGACTGACCTTAAATTTCCCATAGGAATGCAGTGAGAGAGTTTAACTTTGGGTCACACAACCATGCTGCAAGCGTCAACAACTCAGAGTCCAGGAGTAGCAGTGAAAGATCCTGTATTCAGCTGCAGTAAGATAATTATTGGCGCTACTATGAATCCAGAGGCAATTTCTAGTAAACTAAAAAAGAGAGACAAAAAAAAAAAAAAAAACGGGAGTTGTCATTTACTCCCTTAACAACCTCCAGCTCTCTTTTGCTGTTGGGCGGTGCAATTCTTTTGTCTGCAGCGACGGCAAAAAAAAGTGGCTGCCACCAGAGGGGGTTTGCGGCTCCCAGTGCCACAACGGTGCTAGTAATGAAGCTGTAGGTAACATCTCCATTTCTAAAACAGTCTCTGTGAACGGCAGGGACCGGAGGACTCTGATCCCCGGCGTTTAGCCCTTTGATTGCCGCAGTCGGTGACTACAGAGCAATCAATGGGGATTCCCCTGCTTCATCGGGTCTTTGGGATTCCCAGTGCCCAAAGGAGCTTGGGGAATATCTATACAGTCAGCCCTGGGGACCTAGAGTAGCCCAATAGAGCCTGGGGAATATCTATACAGTCAGCCCTGGGGACCTAGAGTAGCCCAATAGAGCCTGGGGAATATCTATACAGTCAGTCCTGGGGACCTAGAGTAGCCCAATAGAGCCTGGGAATATCTATACAGTCAGCCCTGGGGACCTAGAGTAGCCCAATAGAGCCTGGGGAATATCTATACAGTCAGCCCTGGTCCTAGAGGAGCCCAATAGAGCCTGGGGAATATCTATACAGTCAGCCCTGGTGACCTAGAGTAGCCCAATAGAGCCTGGGAATATCTATACAGTCAGCCCTGGGGGCCTAGAGTAGCCCAATAGAGCCTGGGAATATCTATACAGTCAGCCCTGGGACCTAGAGTAGCCCAATAGAGCCTGGGGAATATCTATACAGTCAGCCCTGGGACCTAGAGTAGCCCAATAGAGCCTGGGGAATATCTATACAGTCAGCCCTGGGATCTAGAGTAGCCCAATAGACTGTGGAATATCTATACAGTCAGTCCTGGGGACCTAGAGTAGCCCAACAGAGCCTGGGGAATATCTATACAGTCAGCCCTGAGGACCTATAGCAGCCTCAGGGCTGTCTGTAAAGTAAACTGCTGTCAGAACGCACTGTGTGCTACCCAAACAGCAGTCTGTGTCATACTGGCACATAGGGCCACATGTATGAAAAGTGTGTAGGTCTAAAACTCACCTTTTTCCCATAGCAATCAATCAGAGTGCCCCTCTCATTTTTCCTGAGCACTGTTTGGAATTAGAGGGGTGCTCTGATTGATTTCTATGGGCAACAAAGTGAATTTTAGACCTAGACAGTTTTCATACATGTGGCCCATAGTGTAATGTATTTGCATACATGAGTCTGCAAATTTATTACATAGTGTAAAAAATAGTGTACAATAGTTAACCCTAAATGGATTAAGAAAAAAAGGTAGGAAACATAAAAAGTTTGGAAAAAATAAATAAAAAAAAGTATTAAATAAAAATAAATCAATATTTAATTAAAACATTATTGCATCTATATTACACAAAAAAGAAAACTACACATACTAGGTATCCACGCGACCGTAGTAACCTGCAGAATTAAACTATCCAGTTATTTAGTGTGAAATGTGAATGGGGTAATGTTTTTTTTTATTTTTTTTTTTAAAGGATGAATAAAGTTTTTTTGTGTTCACATTGCTAATTTATTTTTAAAACTTAAGCGGATGAATTAACCAACTACCCCAAAAATTACAACTTTCCCCAAAAATAAAAGTCCTCAAACATCTGCATCATGGAAAAATTTAAAAAGTTATGATTATTGAAATGCAAGGAGACAAAACTACAAAATGTAGCTGTGTCAGTAAAGCTGTTTTAGCTAAAGGGGTTAACATGGATTGCAGTCCTACCGAGAAGATGGACCTGGAATATTGACAGGATCTGTCCTCAATAGTGCAGAATCAACCCATTAAGATCAAGGAAATTCCATAATTACCAAAGACTCCAGAATCACTTATCAACCAATGAAAACAAAGCATCTTCCATTATCAAGTGCAAAAATATCCATGAAAAAGTAAGAAGTAGGCAGAGTTTCACACCACTCGGCAAAAAACATCAATTTTCAAACATCATAATGTATTACAGTGACGCACCACAGAATAATTGCAGCTCTGGGAAAATCAGGAGTAACTCAGGATCATACAGGAAAAGAAATGTATGACAGTGACTGCACCACAGAATATGAGTGCATCGGAGTATAAACAAGATGTATGAACTCAAACAGTAAAAGATAAGTAATTTTGCACAGTGACTGCACCACAAATATGATGCAGCTCTGGATATAAAACGGGATGTAACTCGGGTCAGAAACGGATAAAAAATTTTATTAAAATGACTGCCCCACAAATAGTGTGGCACTCTGGAGGAAATACAAAGAAACTCAAAATCAAACAGGATAAAAATGTATTACAGTGACTGCACCAGCAAAAGTGATGCAGCCTGGGGGATAATACAGGATGTAACCAGACATACGGATAATAATGTATGTACAGTGGCTGACCAGCGAATATGAGCGAAGCTCGGGAGTATAATACGGGAGAAACTCGGGATCATACAGGATAATTAATGTATGTACACAGTGACTGCACCACAGAATAGTGAGTGCACCTGAGGATAATACGGGATGTAACTCAAGATCAGTAAAACATAAGGAAAGTACTGACTGAAACCACAGAAAGAAACTGCAGCCTGGGGGAAAATAAAAGGGGGAAACTCAGATCAGTACAGGATAAGTAATGTAGTACAGTGACGCACCACAGAAATATAGCGCCTCTGGAAAAAATAGGATTAACTCGGACATACAGATAATAATTAGACAGTGACGAAACCACAGAATAGTGAGGGCGCTCGGGAGGAAATACGGAGAAAACTCGGGATCAGTACAGGAAAAGAAATTTTATGACCATGACTGCCCCACAGAATAGTGAGCGCACCTGGGGATAATACAGGAGTAACTCAGGATCAACAGGATAATAATTATTCCATGACGCACCAGCAAATGTGGGCCCGCTCCGGAGGATAAATACAATGTAACCAGGATATACGGGATAATAATGTATGTCATGACTGCACCAGCAGAATATGAGTGCAGTCTGGAAAGGATAATACGGGATGTAACTCGGAAGACAGGATAATAATGTATGTACAGGACTGCACCACAAATAGTGAGTGCACTCTGGAAAAAATACGGGATGTAAACTCAGGATCAGTACAGAAAGTAATGTATGTACATGACCCCACAAAAAATTTGAGGCAGCTCGGGAGGAAAATACGGGATGAAAACCAGAAAAAGTAATGTATTACAGTGACTGCACCAGCAAATGTAGCGCACTGGAGATAAAAAAAGGAGTAACTCAACATACAGAAAATAATGTATGACAGTGAGGCACCACAGAATAGGAGTGCAGCTCTGGGGGGAAAATACAGGATGTAACCGGGATCATGGGGATAAGTATGTAGACATGAGTGCCCGCAAAAAGTAAGTGCAGCTCGGGAAAATATGGTAAAGATTAATAAAGAAACAACCTTTTAAATAAAGGGATTTTCCTTGATTACCCAAGAGTTCGGAGTCACTTATCAACCCATAAAATACAAACGTCTTCCCTTATCCATCAAGAACCCTTTTAAAACTAAAAAGTTTGGCGTAAGAGTTCCCCCCATGCCCCCCGTGCATCAACATCAATTCATAAACAATTGATGCTAAAACACATCCTTCATAACCTATTTAAGAGAAAGATTCAGTACAGACATTCATCAGGTAGCGGCTCTAAACAAAGCTCCTTGGCATCTCCTCTGTCTAAAAATACAGAGACACCAGATGGAGACGTTCAATTTTTATGTGAAATTAAGGGAGAGTGGATTTTACACCAGTTTATATCGGGTCCTTCTCGGCTACTTTTTAAAAAAACGTCTGCAAAGAACAAAGCTTCCTGTTACAAGAAGAGATGAATGTGATGGAAAACTGGAGAAATAAATAAAAGGTGGGAAAAATTCAGCGGATTCCTCCGGGAACTCCCCAACCCTCTCTTTTAGTCGCGGTGTCCCCGCCAGGAGCTCGTACTTGATGACTCGCCATTGATTCTGCCCTACTCTTTTCCCCTTGGGTTTTAAAAAGTGCAACCTCGTTCCCCCTTCACTTGTAAGAGAAGTGCAGATAAAACTCAGATGGGTGTTATTAAATTGGGAAGTAAAATAAAATTTTTGCTTCGGGTTTCAAAAGAGAAGGGGAAATTTTTCTTGAAACAGGGTTAAAAAATTTTTTTTAATGAAAACAATAGGACATTTAGGGCAGGGGGTGGGGTAACCCGAGGCCATTTGAAGGCAAAGGGCCAGACCTAAAAGAAAAAAGCTTCCCGGAAAAAATTCTGGATTTTCAGCCAAAATTTTTTTTCTGCTTTTTGGTTAAAAAGAAAACAACCTGGGGTTTTTCAATAAAGGGAAAACATATAAAACTCCAAACAAACTATCTATCTATTTCTAAACTAACTATCATCTTTTTTATCTTTTCCCATATCTATCTATCTATCTATCCTTTTCTATTCTCATATCTAAACTATATCCTATCTATCCCCCTCTATTTTATCAATCAATTTTATCTATCTATCCTACCTATCATCTATCCCATCCCATATCTATCTTCCAAACTATCAAAACTATCTATCTCATATCTTCCCCGTCTTTTACTATCTATCTCAAATCTATCTATCTATCTATTTTCTCATACTGTCCCGTTTTATCTATCTATCTATCTATTTTATCCCATCTATCTGTCGTCGTCATTTTCTATCTATCTATCCAATCTATTTTACAATCTGTCCCGTCCCATCTATCTATCTCATATCTATCTTCTATCTAAACTCATACTGTCTGTTACCCATCTATCTATCTAACAATTTTTTACATCTATCATCTAACACTATCTCATAAACTTTTCTGACTATCTATCTATCTATCTATCAATTTTCATATCATCAAACCCATCTATCTATCTAATCTATTTTAAACTATTTTCATATCTATCTATCCCATACCCAAACTTAAACTATCTACAAACTATCTATCTATCTATTTTTTCTATCATTCATCTAACCTTCCCATCCATATCTATCTACCCCATATCTAAACTATATCCCCCATCTATCTTCCATCTTATCTATCACTTTTATCTATCTATCTATTTTATCTATTTTATCAACTATTAAACTTCTACCTAACTATCATCATCATCCATCTATCATCCCCTATTTTATTCCCTTTTTTTAATACTATAATCTATCTATCTATCTAAAACTATATCGTTCTGTCCTATCTATCTATCTACTATCTATCTCCCTATCTATCTATCTATCTATCTATTTTCAATCTGCTGTCTATCTATCCATCTATCTATCTATCTATCTGTCGTCGTCCCGTCTGTCGTCTATCTTTTCTTTTCTATCTATCTAAATTTTTTTTCTGTCTGTCTTCTTCATATCTTCTATCACTATCTATCACTCAAAAAATCATCTCAATATCTGTCTGTCTATCTAAACTATCTAAACTAACTATACATATCTAACTATCTATCTATCTTCCCCAAATCTGTCTTTTTTCTATCTATCCATCTATCTATCTATCTAAACTATCTATCTCATAACTATCAAACTATTTTAACAATCATCTATCTATCTAACTATCTATCTATCTATCTAATCTAAACTCATATCATCTACCCATATCCTTTTCAACTTCTATCCCATCTATTTTATCCCATCTAATCAAACTTTTTTTTCTTTTCTATCCAAAAATTTTCCTTTTTTTCTTTCCCGTCCCTTTTTTAAACTACTCTACAGTATCCTACAAATTCAGGACAAACCCCCCACCCTGTTTTAAATATTGAAATTCTTCTTTTGATAGAAAACACTCAGGGTCTGACACTTTGATTCAATGTAAAAATTAACCAATGTAAAACTTTTTTATAAAAGTGTTAAATTTTTGGGGGCCCTCAAAAAATAACTCAAAACACAAATATCAATGTCTAAACGCTGGGGACAAAAGTGAAGGGCCCCCCTAATGACCCAAAAAAAAGGGGGAAACCCCCCCAAAATGGGAAAAAAATTGAACACCGCTAAGGACAACCCAAAAGGGGAGGACAAAACCCCAAAATGACAACCCAAAATTGGGGTCCCCCCCCCAAGGACAATAAAAGTGGGCCCCCCCCAATGACAAACAAAAGTGAGGAAAAACCCCCTAAGTGACCAAAAAAAGGGGGAGGGCCCCCGCTAAAATTACAACAAAAGTGAGGAACCCCCCAAAATGACAACAAAAGTGAGTAAACCCCCCAAGTAAAATGGGCCCTTTTCCCAAATTGCCATTTTTCCCCCCTGCATGTCATGTGACTTGTTTTGTGTTACAAGGTCCCCGGAATAATAAGGACCCGGTTGATAAAAATTAGGTGTTATCGCTCTCACACTCTCTCATACCAGTCACTGGAAGGTCAACTTGGCTCCTCATGGCAGAGAACTGTCTGAGGATCTGACAGAAAGGACTTTGTCTCTACATAAAGATGGGCGAAGCTATAAGAAGATGCAACACCCTGACACTGAGCTGCAGCGCGGGGGACAAGTATCGTCAAACAAGGTAGCCAACCTTATTATAGGTGTGGATGAGACCATGCATTTACAGGCTACCTTCAAGCATAAAGGTGCCTAATTTTAATATAATTACAGGCATGGTATAAGTTTCAAACATTCCTTTACTTCATATATTTTTTATAACATGTACAAAGATCAGACAAAGTAACATTTAAATGTGCACAATGATTGACAGCCTCTGACTCCCTCGTATCACACTCCTGTCCTCTCAGGTTATACTACATACGGTTCGATGACCATGTATGCCGTATAACTGCAAGGTCCTGCGGAGATAGAGAGCCGCCTGCACAAAGTGCAGTGACACAACGTTTCGAAAGGAACTCTTGCTATATCAAATATCAAACTTTGTGCGATCTTTGAACTTGTTTTAAAGAATATATGAAGAAAAGGAATGTTTTAAACTATTATACTGTGCCTATAATTATATAAAAATGAATCACAAGCCAAGACCATACAGCGGTTTAACAAGATCGGTTCCACTCAGAACAGGCCTCACCGTGGTTGACTAAAGAAGGTGAGTGCACGTGCTCAGCGTCATAATCAAGGATAGTATGGCTGCCAGCATTGCTGCAGAGGTTACAGGGGAAGAGGATCAGCTTGTCAGTGCTCAGACCATACGCTGCACACTGCATCAAATTGGTCTGCATGGCTGTCGTCCCAGAAGGAAGCTGCTTCTAAAGATGATGCACAAGAAAGCAGCAAACAGTTTGCTGAAGACAAGAAGACAAGGACATCGATTACTGGAACCATGTTCTGTGCTCTGATGAGACCAAGATACTTACTTGGTTCAGATGGTGTCAAGCGTGAGTGCAGCTCTGGAGTATAATATAGGATGTAACTCAGGATAAGTAATGTATGAACACGTGACTGCACCAGCAGAATAGTGAGTTCATGCTCTGGAGGATAATACAGGATATAACTCTAGGAAATTACACGGAATAAGTAATGTATTTAACATGACTGCACCAGCAGAAATAGGAGTGCAGCTCTGAGATATACAGGGTGTAACATCAGGATCCGTACAGGATAAGTAATTTATGAACAGTAGACTGCAGCACAGAATAGTGAGTTGCAGCACTGGAGGCTAATACAGGATATAACACAGATCAGTACAGGATAAGTAAATGTATGTACAGTGACTGCACACACAAATAGTGAGTTGCAGCTCTGGAGGAAAACAGGATGTAACTCAGGATCAGTACAGGATAAGTAAGTGTATGTACCGGTGACTGCACCACAGAATAGTGAGTGCAGCTCTGGAGGATAATACAAGAATGTAACTCAGGATGAGTACAGGAAAGCAATGGATATGTACAGTGACAGCACCATCAGGAAAGTGAGTGCAGCTTCTGAGGATAAACAGGATGTAACTCAGGATCAGTACAGGATACGTAGTCGTATATACCACTGACTGCACCAGCAGAATAGTGAGTTGCAGCTCTGGAGGATAATACAGGATGTAACTCAGATCAGTACAGGATAAGTAGGTGTATATACAGGACTGTCACCAGCCAGAATAGTGAGTGCAGCTCTGGAGGATAATACAGGAAGTAACTCAGATCATGTACAGGAAAAGTATGTATGTACACATTGACTGCACCTGCAGATAGTGAGTGAAGCTCTGGAGTAATAATACAAGGATGTAACACAGGACTCATATACAGGATAAGTAATGTATGTACACACAGTTGCCTGCACCAGCAGAATAGTGAGCGCAGCTTCTGAGGAGGATAATACAGGAATGGTAACACATGATCAGTACAGGATAAGTAATGTATGTACAGTGACTGCACCAGCAGAATAGTATGTACTAAACAAGTTATAATAACCACACCGGAACGTGGTAACATTCCCTGTATTAGCAGCCTCTCATAGATGCAATCAAGCATCCTGCATCCTGCTATTGTCTACCATAGGGATCTGTGACATCTGCAGCAGCCCTCGCTCTCATGTATGGAGCTGGGGTGGAGGACGGCTGAGCATACTGCTCATGATATAGTAATATTTTCTGCAGATGGAGCTTAAACTAATTTTTCCCAAAAGAATATTCTCCGATCTTTGCAATTTGGAAAAACTGCCGAGCAAAATTGCTATCACTGCACATGTCAAAATATCATTTTATAGTTGGAGCCGAAGAGAAATGACCATTAGCGGCAGTAATGCTGCAGAAAAACTAATTAAGATGTTATGAAAAAGACTTGTTAACTGGATCAGGAAAATTGCGTTTATTTCCCTGGGAAACAGAAAAGCATTGTCATTTTTCTAATGTCGCCGCGCGCTTTGTGCTGGAGATTGCAGCACTCGAAGCGTTGGACAATACGGAGGCTTCACATCGTTTTGTTGTAATGTATGAGAGAGAATTGATGGCATAATTCTCCAGCGCTGGGCTATGAGGGAGCGGACGCCAGGCTCAATTGTTGGAAGTGTTAACCCTTTGGAGGCGCAGCGTTTGCCTTTGTTGTGTTTGGGGGGCGCTAATGCACCAGCTGCAAGCATGAGGGGGGGAGCGCATGCAATGTAGCAGAGCTGACAGGTTCATTCCATTATTTGATGTTACGAAACTAGAGCATTATGTTAACTCTTTTAGGTACAAGAATTGACAGAAGCTTAACTGGATGGGTATAACACCATTATATACGGTATCTCAAAAAAGTCAAACAACACACGCCCTCACAATAAATACATATCTCAAAAAAGTCATTAAACACACAAACCCCCTCACAATATGTACAGTATCCACAAAAGTCAGTACCCCCCTCACAATTTTATACAGTATCCTCAAAAAGTCAGGACAAACACACACCAACCCATTGTATACATTATCTCACAAAGATCTGTACACCCCTCACATTATATATAGTAATCTCACAAAAAGTCCCTACACAACACCCCTCACATATAATACAGTATCTCTCAAAAGCCAGTACCCCCTTCACAATAATATACAATATCTCACAAAAGTCAGTACAGCAAACAACCCTTCACATTATACACAGTAATCGTCACAATATTCCGTAAAACACCCCTCACAATATAATACAGTATCTCATAAAATCAGTACAATAACCACTCTCACATTATATACAGTATCTCACAAAAGTCAAGTACAAACCCCTCACATTATAATAACAGTACTCACAATAAAAGTCATTACACCCTTCAACATTATATAACAGTATCTCCCAGAAGTCAGTACACCGCCACACATTATATATCAGTAAACCACAGAAGCCATCAGTACAACCCAACACATTATACACAGTAACTCACAAGAGTCCAGTACACCCCTCACATTATATACAGTATCTTACAAAAGTCATACACCAACCCTTCACATTATATACATATCTCACAGAAGTCAGTACACCCCTCAACATATATACAGTATTCTCACAGAATCATACTAACCCTTCACCTTATATACCGTAACCACCACAAAAGTCAGTAACAACGCTCAATGAAATACATATCTCACAAAAGTCAGACACCCTCCAACATTAAATACGTATCTCACAAAAGAACATACAAAACCCCTCACTATATACATATCTCCACAAAAGTCAGCGTACACCCGACACATGAAATAACAGTATCTCACAAAAGTCATACACCCCATCATTATATACAGTAAATCATCACAAAAGTCAGTTACACCTACAAAAAAACCCCCCTCACAATATATACAGTATCTCACAAACGTCCAGAACATCCCTTACATTATATACAGTATCTCACAGAAGTCAGTCCAACCCCTCACATTATATACAAGTATCTCAACCTAAGTCAGTACCCCTTCACACTTATATATAGTATCTCAAAAATTCAGTACACCCCATACATTATATACCGTATATCACAAAAGTCAGTACACCCCTCCATTATATACAGTATCCACAGAGTCAGTACAACCCCACCCATTATAAACAGTATCTCACAAAAGTCATACACCCTTTCACATGAAAATACATATCTCACAAAAGTCCAGTACACACCATCACATTATATACAGAATTCACAGAAGTCAGTACACTCCTCACATTATTTCAGTAATCTCACAAAAGACATGTACAGACCCCTCATATTAACATACAGTATCTCACTAAAGTCAGTACAGTATCCCTCACATTATATACAGTATCTCACAGAAGTCAGTACACCCCTCACATTATATACAGTATCTCACAAAAGTCAGGACACCCCTCACATGTTTGTAAATCTTGTATTATATCTTTCCATGGCACAACACTGAGGATCGGACACTGATACAATGTAAAGTAGTCAGTGCCCGGCTTGTATCACAGGGGGATGTGGTGTCCTCAAAATAACTCAACACAGACATCAATGTCTAAACCGCTGGGGACAAAAGTGAGTACACCCCTAAGTGACAATAAAAGTGAGGACACCCCTAAGTGACAACAAAAGTAAGTACACCACTAAGTGAAAACAAAAGATCTGACACTTTGATACATGTAAAGTAGTCAGTGCCCGGTCTTCTGTATCACAGGAATGAACAAGCATGCAACAATGTCTAATTGGGGTACAAAAGTGAGGACACCCCTAGGGACACAAAATTGAGGACACCCCTAAGTGATACAATTAAAAGTAGTCAGATGCACGGCTTGTATCACAGGGAAGAACCACAAGCATCAATGTCTATGGAGACAAAAGTGAGGGACACCGCCAAAGGGACGACAGAAAGTAAGAGACAACCCCTAAGGTGATACAAATGTAAAGTAGTCAGTGCCCCCCTGCTTGTATCACAGAAGAACTCACGCATCAATGTCTATGGGACAAAAGAGTGAGACACCCCTAAGTAGACCGCAAAAGTGAGGACACCCCTAGTGATACAATGTAAAGTAGTCAGTGGCCCCGGCTATGTAACACAGGGATAGAACTAACAGCATCATGTCTATGAGACAAAGGTGGAGACACCCCTAAGGGAACTCACAAAAGGAGGACACCCCTAAGTGATACAATGTAAAGTAGTCATTGCACGGCTTGTAATCACAGGGAAGAACTCACAGCATCAATGGTCTAAGGAGACAATAGTGAGGACAAACCCCTAAGTGATACAATGTAAAGTAGTCAGTGCCCGTCTTGTATCACAGGTAAGAACTCACAGCATTTAATGACTATGAGAAAAAGTGAGACACACCCATAAGGGACCTCCAAAGTGAGGTGACACCCCTAAGTGATAACGACGTAAAGTAGTCAGTGCCCGGCTTGTATCACCGGGAAGAACTCCAGCAACATGTCTATGGAAGACACACGTGAGGACACCCCTAAGTGATTACAATGTAAAGTAGTCATGCGACGGTATTGTATCACAGGGAAGAACTCACAGCAGAAAATGTCAATGGAGACAAAATTGAGGACACCCCTAAGTGATAACGAACGTAAAAGTATCAGTGCCCGGCTTTGTATCACAGGGAATAACTCATAGCATCAATGTCTATGGGGTCAAAAGTTAGGACACCCCAAAGTGACCACACAAGTGAGGACACCCTAAGTGACCACACAAAAGGATTGACCAACCCTAAGTGAAACATGTAAAGTAGTCAGGTGCCCGCTTGTATCACTAGGGTAGAACTCACAGCATCAAATGTCTATAGGGGACCAAAGTAGTGACCACCCCTAAGGGACCACAAAAGTAGGACAACCTAAGTTGATACGATGTAAAGTAGTTAGTGCTCGGCTTGTGTCACAGGGGAATGTGGTGCCCTCAAAATAACTCAACACACAGATATCAATGTCTAACCGCTGGCAACAAAAGTGAGGACACCCCCTAAGGGACCACAAAAGTAGAGAAAAATGTAGAATGGATGACAGCGTCTTACAAAAACAAAACAGGGCCTTCCTTTATTTCATAGTGAGTAATCAAATACCAGAAATACCACATTTCATCCCATCCAAATGCAGCCCTATTTCAAGTAACTACTTTACACACCAATAGGATGTAATGGTGCATCATAAAGGACTGTATTGGTCCAATGTGGATATTTAGTGCTGTTTTCACTATTTGCTTTTCCGAATCAAAAGTAGAGTACATCCCTAAGTGACAACAAAAGTAAGTACATCCCTAACTACCAAAAAAAAAGTGAGTACACCCCTAACTACCAACAAATGTGAGTACACCCCTAACTACCAACAAAAGTGAGTACACCCCTAACTACCAACAAAAGTGATACACGACCCCTCAACATACCAACAAAAGTGATGACACCCCTAAGTGACTACAAAAGGGGGTACATCCCTAAGTGGGCAACCCAAAAATTTAGCACATCCCTAGTACCCCAAAAAAGTGAGGACATCCCTAAGTGACAACAAAGGTTATTTTAAACCTAACTACCATCAAAAAAAGTACATCCCCAAGTGACAACAAAAGGAGTACATTCCAAACAAACCCAAAAAAAGTAGTACACCCCTAACAAAAACCAAAAAGTGGGGACAAACCCCCGACAAAACCAAAAAGTGATTAAAAAAGAACCCCCAATACCAAAAAAAGGAGGACAACCCTAAGTGACACAAAAATGAGTAAAATTCCTAACTACCAAAAAAAAGGGGTAAAACACCCCCAAATACCAACAAAAGTGAGGACAAAACCCCCGACCCAAAAAAAGTAGTACAAAACCCCAACTAAACCCCCCCAAAAATGAGGGGCCTCCCAAAATGACCCAAAAAAAGTGAGTTTCACCCCTTAGTGAAATGAAAACAACTTGCCCCAAAATGTCAAAATTTTTGTGTGTCCCCCCTTTTTTCCACGCTGCCTAACCCTTTTCTTGGGTCCCCGGAGGGCACTAGAGCTTCACAGGTTTTCAGCCACGGGGTCCACTTCCCTCTTCCCTGACTACATTTCCAAAGTTCCACTTTTTGGGCAACTAAAACTTTTTTGGGTCTTTTTTTGCCCTTTTTGTGGGTCTTTGGGGAAAATTTTTGGGCTCTCTCTAAAGTAATTTCCCCATGAGAAATTTGGGTTTTTAACCTTTCATAGGGATACACAAGAAATTCCCTTCTAGGGCCAAAGGGAACCATTCCAAAGATTTAGAGCTCAAAAAGGGATTCACATGACCCAGGCAGCATGAGAAATCCCGAAAAAACTGCAAAGGGCACAAAGAACCGTGGGAGCAGTGAGAAAACCTGTATTCAGCTGGGAGGTCACATACCCAAGGGGCAGCAGGAGGATATCCCCGTATTAGCTGCAGGGCACATGACCCAAGGGCAGCAGTGAGAGATCCTGGGAATTCAGCTGCAGGTCACATGAGCCAGTGGGAGCAAATGAAAATCCGTTAATTTAGCTGCAGGGCCCCAGAACCCCTTTTGGCAGATTTAGAAATGCTTGGGATTCACTTCATTTTAGATGAGCCCGAGTTAGCAGTGAGGAATCCGTATTTTATTGCAGGTTCATGACCCAGGGGGAGCACGAGAAAACCTGGGATTCAGCTGCAGGTCATATGACCCAGGGGGAGCAGTGAGAAAAACCTGTTTCAGCTGCAAAATCCCCCTACCCAGTCAGCAGTGAGGAATCCTGATTCAGCTGCAGGTCATAAAACCCAGTGGCCCGCAGTGAAAGGGAAACCTGTATTTAGCGCAGGCAAAATGACCCCGGGGCCCGCAGTGAGAAATCCGGGATTCCCGCGGGAGGTCCCATGACCCGTGGCAGCAGTAAAATCCCGTATTCCCCCTGCAGGACCCAAAGAAAACAATGGCGGGAGTGGAAATCCTGTATTCAACTGCAGGGCAAATGACCCGTGGGCAGCATGAGAAAAACCTGTATTCAAACTGCAGGTCACATGACCCAGTGGGAGCAGTGAGAAATTTCCCGTATTCACTGCATGTAAGCAATAAAAAATTGGGGCCAGGGTTGCAACATCATCCTTTAACCGTTTCGGGGCCCCCATGCAGCTGAATCAAAGGGGGCCCCAAACCTTTATATTCCTATTTTTTTAAATATCACTGGGCCCTTTTTGATTGGGGCCCCCGAAAAGAGTATGCCCATACTCTCTTTTGGGGCACCCCTGACTGGTGCTGCTGTGGAGCTAGATGCAATGTCTGATGAACTAATGGGATAATTAAGAACTTGGAGTGGTCTTTAAATCAAAAATGGTGTAGGGGAAAATTGCAAGGGTCCTCTTTCCTCCTCTCATCCTGAAATGTAGCCTCAGGTAAGCCATTCCCAGGGGAGAAGCATTCCCAGGGGTTTCCTCTGCTCCTTGCGGGCCAATCCGATCCTGGTCTAGACTCATAAGTCAAAAGCTATGACATTTCGTGATTCTAAAGGTCCACTCTGCAGTCATCTTAAAACTTTTTGCACCTTGTTTTGCCCTGATGTGGATCTTATTCGGAATGTTCCCCCAAATAGTTTTTTTATTTGGGGGCTGTTTTGAGTGGAGTGACAGCAAAAGATTGGGGAATTTCCGGAAGAACCGCTCCATGACCGTCACCCTACAGCCCTTGTATAACATTTTCTATTCTCACAACACCATCTCACCAAGCTTCAGATGGCTTGATCGGTGGCTATTCCATCTAAAAATTTAAGCCCAAAAGGGAAAAAATTTCTGGGATCATAAAATAACCATCAGTAAAGCCCCCCCCCCCCCCCCCAATCGTTTGCAGTCATATATTACAGCGAGGTGCTGAGATTTAAACATGAATTCTCAGTCGGTAGAATGAGGGTAATCTCGGTCTATGAGCAATTTGGGAGCTGAGATCGAAAGGAGAATACTGAGCGGTAACTCGTGTTTTCTGCTACGTTCCTGTTCCAAGAATATGTAGTCGTTTCCCCATTTTTTTCCCACAGGCTTGACAGAGGCGCATTCATATTTTTGTCACTCGAGGAAATATTACAAAACATTTCAATTCTGATCTGTTGTGAGACGGCCCTAAATCTGCCGTCTCTCCTCTTCCTGGCCAATAATGCATTATAAATAAAACATTAACAAACATTAGGCAGGCCTCTCGGATAAATGTTTCTTCCATAGCTGTACAATCTTCCGGCAGCGGCGCGCGTGGTGAGATAGATACTATATTCCAGGAAGGTTTTTCAATAACCCCATCAATATTCTGATGCGTTGGATGAGTAGGAAGATAAAACCGGTAGAGGAGATAATGTAACGACAACATTACATTTTTTTAACTTGTTTAACCAAAAATAGCAAATAATTTTTATTTTTATTTTTTTTACTTTCATTTTGAAAGTTTATTTTGATGGAAGGAGCACTCCAGGCTTTTTTCTCTTTCTTTAGTTCATTAGAAATTGCTTTAAGGTACAGTGTTGTGCCAGTAACTTTGCTTACCTGCAGCTGCATACAGGATATCAGGCTGTTGCAACAATCATGAATTGCTTTTAGTAGAATTGTAGTGCCAAACTTTGCTTTCCTGAAGCGCATGCAGGATGTCTGACTGATGCAACATCCACTGAAATTGCTTTTAGGTAGACTGTAGTGCCAGTAACTCTGCTTACCTGCAGCTGCATATAGGATATCTGGCTGATGCAAAAACCATTGAAATTGCTTTTAGGTAGACTGTAGTGTCAGTAACTTTGCTTACCTGCAGCTGCATACAGGATGTCAGATGCAACAACCATTGAAATTGCTTTTACTTACACTGTAGTGCCAGTAACTTTGCTTACCTGCAGCTGCATACAGGATATCAGGCTGTTGCAACAATCATTGAATCTGCTTTTAGGTAGAATGTAGTGCCAGTAACTTTGCTTTCCTGAAGCTGCATGCAGGATGTCTGACTGATGCAACAACCACTGAAATTGCTTTTAGTTAAACTGTGGTGCCAGTAAGTTTGCTTACCTGCTGCTGCATACAGGATATCCGGCTGTTGCAACAATCATTGAATTTGCTTTTAGGTAGAATGTAGTGCCAGTAACTTTGCTTTCCTGAAGCTGCATGCAGGATGTCTGACTGATGCAACAACCACTGAAATTGCTTTTTGTAACACTGAGGTGCAAGTGAGTTTGCTTACCTGCAGCTGCATACAGGATATCTGACTGATACAACAGCGATTAGACATTGACTTTAGGTAAACTGTAGTGCCAGTAGCTTTGATTACCTGCAGCTGCATACAGGATATCAAGCGGTTGAACAACCATTGAAATTGCTTTTAGGTACACTGCAGTGTCAGTAGCTTTGCTTTCCTGAAGCTGCATGCAGGATGTCTGACTGATGAAACAACCATTGAAATTGCTTTTAGGTACAATGTAGTGCCAATAACTTTGCTTAGGAAGTCTGTCTCTCTATGCATTCCTATGAGACTGACTTTGAACCTCACATATTAATCCATAGAGAGAATCACCTCCGGGTCACACAACCATGTTTTTCAGCAACTCAGAGTGCAGATCACATGACCCATTGACAGCAGGGAGAGATCCTGTATTCAGCTGACAGCAGAGGGGGATTCTGCAACATTACTGGTGCTGCTGTACCCCTAGATGTAACTTCTGATGAACTAATGGGATAATTAAGAACTTGGAGTGGTCTTTAACCCCTTAATGACCCTGGCCGTATGAGTACGTCCCAGGGTCGCTAAGGGGCTTTGCAGGGGGATCGCTCCGTGACGCCCCTGCATAGCTGCCGGGTGTTAGCGGCAAATCGCCGCTAACACCCGGCCGTTACAGCATTTAACCGTTCAGATGCTGTGGCAAAGGTGGCCGCGGCCTCTGAATGAATGAAGATCGTTGCAGTGCGCCGATCTTCAGGCGCCCGGACATGGCAGCGGGAAGCCCTGTGAAGGCTCCTGTCACTCCCATGTCCTGGTTTGCCCCAATTCCGTCCGCAGACAGGAAGTGGGGAAACCGCCATCTTGGTACAGTCTAATGCATTGTCTATGCAATGCATTAGACTGTATTGACAATCGCGCCACCTAGTGGTCATGCACCCTAGGTGGACTCAATGTGAAAGTAAAAAAAAAAAAAAAAAGTTTTAAAGTACAAAAAAAAGTATTAAAAGTTCAAATCACCCCCTTTTGCCCATTTTACAAATAAAAACAATAAAATAATAAAGAAGTTACACATACTTGGTATCACTGCGTCTGAAAAAGGGCAATCTATAAAAATATAACATCATTTTTCCCGTACGCTGAATACCGTAGAAGAAAAAGATTGGAATAAAAACGGAATAAAAGTGATCAAAAACATTGCATGCCTTCCAAACTGCTAGTGATAAAAAGTACACTTTAGCCCGCAAAAAGTGCCCCTCACTGACGTCCGTAGGTTTTAGTGCAAAAAAGTTATTGGTCGCACAAACTGGAGCCGTGGCGCAAATTTCAAAAATAGAAAAAGTTTAGATTTTTTTGACGGTACCAAAACATAATGGAAACCCTACATGTTTGGTATTGTCGGATGCAGATCAACCTGTAGAATACAGATAACACATTGTATTGACCGAAGATTGAACGCCGTAAAAGCAAAACACCCGCAAACATGGCGAAAATACTTTTTTTTTTCACAATTTGTCCCACTTGGATTTTTTTGCGGTTTCCCAGTATATTCTATAGTATAGTGAATAACACCATTAGAAAGTACATCTTGTCCCGCAAAATAAAAGCCCTCAGGGTTTTTTTGTAGGGGAAAAATAAAAAATTAAGATCGGGGAAGGCGGGGAAGGAAAAAAAAAGATCAACAAAAAAAAAAAAAAAAAAAAAAACCCAGCTCTTAAAGGGGTTGTCTCGCTACAAAGATAGCTTTCAAATTGTAGGGAAACAAAATAAAGACATTTTCTAAAATATTTGCTTTGTTCCTCTGTTTTCCCAAAAGGAGATACAAGTGAAGTATGACCCCCCTGGCTGTTTCATTTCCCCAGTAATGACCTGAAACAATTCTCCCCCTGCTTTTTGTTCAATGGAAAACATGAGTGATTCATACACGGTCACTGCAGTTTGCTGTGCTGCGGGCAGAAAAAAGTTTGATTTATGAAAAATAAACGAACTGTAATTAGGGCTTTTTTTTTGGGGATCAATAAACCCTTTTACAGTTTGAGAAGCTTCACAATCGACTAATTAGAAACAAAAGCATGGAGCAAGGAGCTTATGCAAATTAGTCAGTTTGAACCAGGAAGTGACGATCATGCCCCTATAAACTCTGTAGGGGGAACAACTTTTTTAAAGGGGGTTTAAAAATAAAGCAGGTGGGGGGGAAAAGTTGTAAGGGCCCTTTCTATGGAATTTAGTTTTGGTCAACGCTCAATTATTGTGGATTGCATCTCATGTTATTGGGGGGTCCTCTGAACCCCCTCTTGGTGCTCTCCCCCACACACCTTACCCTTTACTGACCCGCACATTTCCCTTTCCTTTAGTAACGTTTTTTCATACTCGGTTATTCTGCTTATTTTTTGCCTTTTTTCCATATAAAGCTTTATTTTTACGCAATTTTTACATAAGATAAATATTATATAGTGATATTAGGAGCAATAGTAAACAGTCTGTTTTTCAATTTTTTTTACTTATTTCCTTTTTTTTGTTACAACAAAAGTGGCATTAAAATAAGTTTTGTACTTGTGTTACTTTTTCATCCCAGACATTTGTATACAGGGATTTCAAAAGTCAGGGGGTGAAAAGTTGTTGTTTGAGCCATATTTTTTTTGAAAAATTTTATTTTTCCTGTTTTTCAAGCAACCCAAACCCATAGAACTAAAAGGGTAATAGCAAACCCTTCAAAGCCCATAGCAACTAATCAGAGCCCACAGCAACCCATCAGAACTCAGTTTTCATTTTTCCAGAGCACTATATGAAATGGATAACTTCAAGGGGTTGTCTATGATTGGGGAAATATGTGAAGACTTTGCACAATTCCTATCAATGGGTTGAACCTGGAATTATAGCTTGGTTCTGTCATGATCTGCAAGTTACACTGAATCAGTAGCTTTCCTTTGATCCTGGTAGTGAAATCTGCTTTGCTCTGTCTGCTGCACAACACCGCAGCAGTTAGCTCATGATCAGTGCTCGCTCAGCTGCAGCTCATCATCCTGCCTGGCTAAGCTTTAAAAACCTACTATTTCCTATCTGGGCCCGAGTCTCTGTGTCTAGCTAGGGGTCCTAGCATGAAAGCTCATGCCCTATAAGTTCCTGCATTCTTGTGACCCTTGTCCTTCGTTTGTGTCCTGCCCCGCTGCCCAAATGTTGTTCAATTTTTCCTACCCTTGTACAAGTTCGTTTTTCCAAATTTTTTTTCCTCTCTTTCTGTACAAGACACTGTTTCTCCATAGCCCCTGATCTCATGCCTGTTTGCCTGGACTCCATTGCTCCCTTCACATCCCTGACCACGGCCCTTCTACCAGTCACAGTGATGCATGGGTATGTCATCAAAGTTTGATATGTGCAGCTCCCGAGGTAGTAAAGGGCCCCCAAAAGTGTTAGCTCAGATTGGAGATCTGGTCAGGCTAGACATGGTTGCAGCAACTGGAATCCTCTTCCCTCCTCCATGACGACATCACAAAGCTGGTGGATGGTAAAGACTTGCGCTCCTCCACTTTGTTTGAGAATTCCCCACATATGCTCCATTGGGTTTAGATCTGGAGATGCTTGGCCAGTCCAGCACCTTTTCTCCCATTTTCTTTAGCAAGGCAGTGTTGGTCTTGGAGTTGTTTGGGGTCGTTATCAATGTTGGATTCTGCCCCTGGCGGCCCAGAAGGGAGGGGATCATGCTCTGCTTCAAGGATGTTACAATTCATGTTGGATTAATGGTTCCCTCATTAACTGTAGCTCCACTGCCGGCATCACTCCTGACAGCCCCAAACCCATGACACTCCCTCCATCATGCATGACTGTACGGCAGGCTCGGACTGGGCCGCCGGGGGACCAGGGGGAGGGAATCCCCCGGTGGGCCCCCCGAGCAGCTGGGGGACCCGAGGCAGTGCCGTCGCTCCCGGGGCCGTCGCGCATCCGGTCCCTGAGCTCGCCGGGACATGGCGTCCCGAGAGCCCAGATGACCGGCCCAGTAGCCGAGGGACTAATGTCCCGACTCCCGGGCTGGCGCGGTGTCAGCAGAGCGCACCAGCGCCACTAGCTGCTCTCCCTGGCGGCTGAAAGGTAGTTAGGCCTTCAGGCTGCCGGGCGGCCATGGCCCCTACTGACTGATGTAGGCGGCGCGGTGACGTCACTTCACACGCGCCGCCTATGCAGGGAGGCAGTACGGGCTGGCGGCAGCTCGGAGAGGAAGGACCAGGAGTCGGAGCCAGGTAAGTGGTTGGCTGTTGTTTTTTTTTTTTTTTAACTACAGGGGGGTCCTGGCTACAAGGGGGGGGGGGCTCTGACTACAGGGGGGTGGCTCTGACTTACAGGGTTTAGGGCTCTGACTACAGAGGGGGGCTCAGACTAACAGGGGTCTCTGACTACAGGGGGTCCTGGCTACAAGGGGGGGCTCTGACTAAAGGGGGTCCATGGCTACAAGGGGGGACAGTGGGTCTCTGATAAGGGGGGTACCTTGGGCTACATGGGGGTCCTGACTACAGGGGGGTCCCAGGCTACAAGGGGGGGGGCTCTGACTCAGGGGCGTCCCTGGGCTACAAGGGGGGGGCTCTGACCTAAGGGGGGTCCCTGGCTACAAGGGGGGCCATGACTACAGGGGGGTCCCTGGCAACAATGGGGGGCCCTGACTACAGGGGGGTCCCTGGGCTGTTACAAGGGGGTCCCTGACTTTCAGGGTACCTGGCTACTTAAGGGGGGGCTCTGTTTTCTACAGGGGGTCCTTGGCTACAAGGGGGTGGACTCTGACTACAGGGGGTCCCTGGGCTACGAAGGGGGGGGGCTCGGACTACAGGGGGGTCCTGGCTATCATAGGGGTTCCCTGACTACGGGGGGCCCTTGGTCTACAAGGGAGGGGCAGCCTGACTACAGGGGTCCTGGCTACAAGGGGCGTCTCCCGGACTACAGTTGGTCCCTGGCTACTAAGGGGGGGGGCTATGACTAGACAAGGGGTCTTGGTACAACGGGGAGCCTGGCTACAAGGGGGGCTCTGAATACAGGGGTTCCTTGTGCTACAAGGGGGGGCTTGACTACAGGGGGTTCCCAGGCTACAAGGGGGGAGGCTCTGCACTACAGGGGGTCCCAGGCTAGAAGTTGGGGGGGGCTCTGACTACAGGGGGTCCCTGGCTGACAAGGGGTGGTCCCTGACTACGGGGGGCCCGGCTACAAGGGTCTCGGCTACAAGGGGGCCTCTGACTACTGGGGGGGTCCTGGATACTCAAGGGGTTGGCTCTGACTACAGGGGGTCTCCCTGACTTACTGGGGGTCCCTGGCCTTCAGGGGGTCCATGGCTACGAAAGGGGGGCCTCCTGGCTACAAGAGGGGGGACTAACTGACTGACACGGGGGTCACCCTGGACTACAAGGGGGTCCCTGACTACAGGGTTCTCTGGCTACTTTAAGGAGGTTGGCTCTGACTCTACAGGGAGGTCTCCTGGCTACAATGGGTGGGTGTCCCTGGCTACAAATAGGGGGCGGTCCCTGCTTCAAAGGAGGCGGTCCATGGCTACAGATACAAGGGGGTCCGCTGACTACCATAAGGGGGCCTGGCTACAAAGGGGGGCCTGGCTACCTAAAAGAGGAGCCTGACTACTCAAGGGAGGCCCCTGGCATACCCTAAAGGGGGCCCTGACTTACAAGGGGGACCCTGGCTACCTAAAAGGGGGCACTGACTACTACAGTGAGTGGCCCTGTACTACAAGGGGGGCCCTGACTACTAAGGGACGCCAGACTACCTACAGGGGACCGACTACAAGGGGGCCCTGGCTACCTAAATACTAAAGGGGCCCTGACTACCTACACAGTAGCTAATGGGCGGGGGCAATGGTCTCCCTGCAACACTACCTAAAGGAGACCCCAACTTCCTGTATGCTACCTATAGGAGACCCCTATATGCCTGCAAATCTACTATGGAGGCCTTATCTGCCTGTATACTACTTCATGGGTAAGCCCTAACTACCTGTATACTAACTATGAGCCTTTATTTATGGGGACCTTACTACCTAACAAGTTACCTTACTGGGAGAGAACCAACTACCTAAGACTGGGGCTTTGCCATATTTGCCTACCTACCTAGGGTCTTGTCTACCTACCTGTAATATAATTGAGGGGCAGCAGCCCATAGTTGTAGGCATTATCTCCAGAAGGGTTAGTCTTTTCCCCACCCTCCAACCCATCAGGTTTCTAGGCCTCTAAGTTATGGCTTGTAACCCGCTCACCACCCCGCTGGGAGTTTGTAGAGAGGTGGGAATAGTGTAAAGAGATGCTGGAGAAAATTGAGGTTCTAAGCCTATTTGTGTGTAATGTTCGCAGGGATGAGCTGTGGCCGGGACACGTACGCATCTGGCGGTGCGGACGGTGACAGACGAAGGGGGGAAAAAGGGAATGTAGAACGACTCAAGAGAAGAGAAGACTGTCCTCAGATATGAACGTCTCGTGTGTTAACATGGATTTCAGGGGTTATGTTACTTCTATATTGGTCGGTGCTGTATTCATCTAATGTGATGGGACTGAGCTTGGTGTCGGATGTCTATGTGGTACTCGATATGGCGGTGTTGTAGGTTATACCTGAGCTGGTGTATGAACTCTATGTGGTCTACTATATGGGCAGGGTTTGTAGGTTTATACCTGAGCTTTGATGTCTGACTCTCTATGTGGTCTCTCGATAAGTGTGGTGTTGTAGTTATACCCTGAAGCTGGTGTCTGACCTCTATGTGTCTCTATATGAATGGGTTTGTTAGGTTATACCTGAGCTGGTGTCTGACCTCTGTATGTGTTCTCCTATATGGCAGTGTTGTAGGTTAATACCTGAGGGGTGTCTGACCTCTATGTGGGCTCTCTATATGGCGGTGCTGTAGGTTATATCTGAGCTGGTGTTGGACCTCTATATGGGGGTGTTGTTGGTTATTCCTGAAGCTGGTGTCTGACCTATATGTGGTCTCTATGTGGCGGTGTTGTGTGGTTATACCTGTAGCTGGTGTTGGGACCTCTTATATGGCGGTGTTGTTTGGGTTTGTATATCGCTCCGGTATATATGCCAGCGTACATGTGTCACTCTGATTGTTCATGTGATAGGAAGTTACACTTTGTATCTTTCTTGTCAGGTGTTTTGTTTTGGAGGTGGAGAGGTGCACGTGACCAAGGGAAACGTGGAGGGGGTTATTGTATGGTGGTGGTGGGGGATATTGTATGTGGGTGGAGGAGGATATTGTATGTGGGGGTGAGGGGATATGTGTATGTGGGTGGAGGGGGATATTGGTAGGGGGTGGAGGGGGATATTGTATGTGGGGGGCGGGGGATTTGGTATGTGGGTGGAGGGGGATATTGTATGTGGGTGGAGGGGGATATTGTATGTGGGTGGAGGGGGATATGGATGGTGGGTGGAGGGGGTTTTTTGTATTGTGGGTGGAGGGGGATATAGTATGTGGGATGTTTAGGGGGATATTGTATGTGGGTGGAGGGGGATATTGTATGGGGGTGGAGGGGGGATATTGTATGTGGGTGGAGGGGGATATGTATGTGGTGGAGGGGTATATTGTATGATTACAAGTGTGTGGGAAGTGGGGGAATATATGTATGTGGGTGGAGGAGGATATTGTATGGTTGGGTGGAGGGGATATTGTATGTGGGTGGAGGGGGATATTGTATGTGGTGGAGGGGGATATTGTATGTGGGTGGAGGGGGATATTGATGTGGGTGGAGGGGATATTGTATGGGGTTGGAGGGGATTATTGTATGTGGGTGGAGGGGGATATTGTATGTGAGTGGAGGGGGATATTTGTTTGTGGGTGGGAGGGGGATATTGTATGTGGGTGGAGAAGGGATATTGTTATGTGGATGTGGAGGGGGGATATTGTATGTGGGTGGAGGGGGATATTGTATGTTAGATCTGAGGGTATGATTGTATGTGGTGGAGGGGGAATTGTATGTGAGTGGAGGGAGATTTTTATGTGGGTGGAGGGGATTTGTATTTGGGTGGAGGGGGATAATGTATGTAGGTGATAGGAGGGGGTATTGTAATTTGGGTGGGGGGTATTTTTTTGTGGGTGGTGGGGATTTTGTCTGTGGGTGGTGGGGGAAAATTTATGGAGGGTGGGGGGGATATTGTATAGTGGGTGGAGGGTGTATATTGTTTGTGGGTCGAGGGGGATATTGTTTTTGGGTGGAAGGGGATATTGTATGTGGGTGGAGGGGATATTGTATGTGGGTGTGGGGGTGGATTAATTGTATGTGGTTGAGTGGAGTTGGATTTGGTATGTGTGTGGAGTTGGATATTGTATTTTGTTGGAGTGTGAAATAGAAAGTTGGTGTTTGTCTATATTATGTGGTTGTATTGGTCTCCCCCCCCCCCCCCCCCCCAACCAATTTGGGGTTCCACAGGTGGGCTGGGGTATATTGTATGTGGGTGGTGGGGGATTTTGTTTGTGGGTGGAGGGGGATTTTGTTTGTGGGTGGAGGGGGATATTGTATGTGGGTGGAGGGGATATTGTATGTGGGTGGGGGGATATGTATGTGGGTGGGAGGGGGTTATTGTATGTGGGTGGAGGGGGTTTATTGTATGTGGGTGGAAGGGGGTATGGGATGGAACTTCTTAGCCCTGGTCTATGATGTGTTAGGACTGACAAATGTGTGATCACTTGCTATTGGTACTCACATCATCAAACTACAGTTCTGTTTTGCCACACTGTATTATGTGGTAATATGGGCGCCGTTTATGTCGAGAGGCCGGTTATATTTTCATGTAGCAGTATGGTGGGCCCCCCAAGATCAACTCACCTGTGGGCCCCAGACCCCCCAGTCCGACACTGACTGTAGGTAGACACACTTGTCTTTGTACTCCTCACCTGGTTGCCGCCACACACGCTTGACACCATCGGAACCAAATAAGTTTATCTTGGATTTATCAGAGCATAGGAAACGGTTACAGTAATCCATGTCCTTAGTCTGCTTATCCTTGTTGTTTCTTGTACATCATGTATTGAAGAGACTTCCTTCTGGGACAACAGCCATGCAGACTAATTTGATACAGTGTGTGGCATATGATCTGAGCACTGACAGGCTGACCCCCACCCCTGTAACCTCTGCAGCAATGCTGTCAGCACTCATCTCTTGATATGACGCTGAGCATGTGCACTCACCTTCTTTGGTCGACCATGGTGAGACCTGTTAAACCAATGTATTATCTTGGTCGCCGGCTGCAGCTCAGTGTCAGGGAGTTGGCATCTTCTTACAGCCTCGGCCATCTTTATGTAGAGCAACAATTCTTATTTTCAAATCCTCAGAGAGTTCTTGGCCATGAGGAACCATGTTGAACTTCCAGTGAACAGTATGAGAGAGTGTGAGAGTAAGAACACCAAATTTAACAACCTGCTCCCATTCACCCCCCAACTGAGACATGAAAAAACTAATGAGTCACTTGACACCGTGGTGGGAAAATGCAAATTGGGCACAATTGTTGCAGTGGTTTTGACATTGATGTCTGTGTGTTGTGTTTGAGTTAGTTTGAGAAACTTTTGAGACTCTCGGTTCACATATCATGATAGAACATGTTGTAATGCTTGCCCACGACTTCAACGTGGTCTCAAATCGGGGCAGTCCTATCCTATCTTTACCTCTCAATCGAGCCAATCAGGAATCCTCACTGGGTCACCGGACCTCTCCATTATTCAGAGAGAAAAAATAAAACAACACCCAACTCGCAAAGCTTTGCCCTTCTTTTGACCAGCCTGTGAGAGTGGGCGGGGCAGAAACCCAAATGATGCACCCCTTCTTTCCATTTAGGTTAAAATCAATGTACACCCAGTATAACGTATGTTTCTCCCACAAATACATTTCTGAAATAACGTATGCAAACTGGGTGCGCATGGCGAGGCTTGCGGCAACGGTAATTATACATGTACACACCACAGTCCGCCGCCAGCGGCACATTTCTGACATAAAAGGGCAATATACTACGTCGAAATCCCTAAAAGATGCATTTATGCTATTATCATACTGAAAAAACTTGAGACTCTCGGGTCACATATCATGATGAACATGTTTAAGCTGCCCACGACTTCAAACGTGGTCCTCAAAGAGGTCTCAAAGTTTTTCATGTATGATAGATAGCATAAATGCTTCTTTAGGGATTTCAGACGTAGTGTATTGCCCCCTTTTTCAGAAATGTGCCCCTGGCGGCGGTCTGTGTTGTACTTTTATAATTAAATTTTGTGCCCCCAGCCCCGCCAGTGGACCCAGGTTTGCATACGTTTTTTCAAAAAATGTTTTTGGGCAGAAACAATTTCTTTTTACTTGGGGTTCATTGATTTTTAAACCCATATGGAAAAAGGGAAAGGGGGGTTCCCTTTTTGGGTTTTTTTTCCCCCCCCACTCTCACAGGCGTATAAGAAGGGCAGCTTTGCAGGGTTGGGTGTTTTTTATTTTTTCTCTCTGAAAATGGAGGTCGGGGCCCAGTGAGAGGCCGATTGGCTCGATTTTAAGGGTTAAAAAAAAGGATAGGGACTGCCCATTTTAGAACCCCAACCGGTTTTAAATCCCTGGGCAGCTTTTAAAAATTTTTTCTGATCATGATATGGAACCGAAGGGTCTCAAAATTTTTTTAAAGTATGATAGATAGGGATAAAATGCTTTTTTTAGGGATTTTGACGTTTTTTTTATTGCCCTTTTTGCAAAAAATGTGCCGTGGCGGCGGTCTGTGTGTGGCATGTTTTTAAAATTTCATGTGTGCCGCCGCCCCAGCCGTGGCACCCGGGGGTTTTCATACGTTTTTTCAGAAATGTTTTTTTGGGCCGAAAAAAATATGTTATACTTTGGGTGTTTTTGGGTTTTAACCCCATTTTGGAAAAGGGAAGGGGGGGCTTCCCTTTTGGGGGTTTTTTGTCCCCGCCCACTTTTCACAGGTGTCCCTAAAAAGGGCAGCTTTGAAGGTTGGGTGTTTTTTATTTTTTTTTCTTGAATAAAAGGAGGTCGGTGGAACCCCGTTTGGGGGCCTGATTTTGGGGGTCCGGGTTTAGAGGAAAGATTTTGGATAGGATGCCGATTTGGAAAACCACGGGTTTAAATCCCTGGGCGCTTAAACATGTTCTGATCATGGGTATGTGGGGGAAAGAGAGTCTCAAAGGGTTTTTTTATGTATGTGATTTGAAAAAAATGTTTTTTAGGGGTTTTTGAGTAGTGTAATTTTAGGTTTTTTTTAGGGCCCCCCCAAAATTTACCTGTTTAGGGTCCCTCCACCCGGGAATTTTTTTTCAGTAGAATTTTGCAGACCCCCGGGGCCCTTAAACCCCAAAATTTAAAAACCCCTCAAAATTTGGACTGTCGGGTCATTTCCCCCGAGTTTTTGTAGAAAATCGTTTTTCAGTTACCTTGGGAAAGATTTTTTAAAACCGGATGGGAAATTTTTACACCGTGAGTTTTTTAAAAACTTTGAATGTGCTGTCTTCCCCCCCAGGGTTTTTGGGTAGAAGGTGCGATTTTTTAAATGGTTGAGGGTGACCCCGGGGAATTTCCCCAAGCCCCTGGACAGGCACCAAACCCCCAAAAAAATGCCCAAAAAATGTGAAAATACCATTCCCGGGTTTTAAAAACAGGGTATCAAAAAAAGAAATACTCTAACATTTTAAACTATCTATCTTTTCTATCTATCCATCTATCTATTTTATCCCCTTTTTTAAACTTTTCTCTTTCTATCTTTTCTCAAAATCTATCTCCCTTTTTTAATCTATCTCATTTTCAAATTTATATCTATCTTTATAAACTATTAAAATCTAAACTCATATCTTTATCTATCTTTTCCCAATCATCTTTTTTTATCTATCTATTAGAATAAAAAGCAAAAATAAGGGTTTATTCCCGAAGCCTGGGTATGCCCCCAGGAGAAAAAGCGTCAAGTCCTCTTGGGTTCATTGTTTTTTTGGGAGTTAAACTTTTCTTTTAAAAAAAAAACCCCCCTGAAAAGGGATTTTTTGCTTTTTTTTTATACTTTTCCTCAAGGAGCGCTGGAAAAATCTGTATTTTGCTTTTATTTTAATTTTTTTCCGTTGAAAAATTCCGCTGCACACGGGCAAAACGGATAAACCCGGCTGCCTTGAGACGAGGAGGGTTTTTAAAAAAAAGATATCATACGGGGTTTGAGAGTTGTTTCCTCATTTTTCTGCACAACTTCCAGAGGTGAAACACAACCCAAATTTTCTTTCCCAATACAAGACAGTGGGGTACATTAATTCAACTATTTTTTGCGCTTTTCCTTTTTCTTCCCTTTTTTTCTATCTATTTTAACTTTTCTATCTATCCCAAAATCCTTTTATTATTATCTTTTTCTATCTATCTATCTATTTTTATCATACTATTATTTTATCTATCTAATCTTTTCTATTTTTTATCTTTTATATCTATCCCATATCTAAATTTTCTAATTTTATCTATCTAAACATTTCATATCTATCTTTTCTATATCCCTTAAATTTTTTATTTTTATCTATCAACGTATCTCATATCTATTATCTATCTTATATCTATCTTTTTTCATATATTTTTATCCCAGCTCATATCTATCTATCTATCTATCCCATTTCTATTTTATCTCTCTATCTATTTTTTCTAGTATATCTATCTATCTATCTATCTATCCATCTGCTTAATTTTTTAATTCTATTATCTAAACTTTCTATTATCTATTTACTTTTGTCTATTTTTTCCCAGCTCATATCAATCTAAATTTTCATTCCTTTTTTTTCTTCAAAATTTTCTTTTTTGGGTTTTTCAATCCAAAAACAGTCAATCTTATTACCAATTAAATTTTTTTTCTTTAAAAGTTTTTTCCCCAAAAAAAGGGGATGTTTTCGCCCCCTTTAATTTTTGAAAAAAATTGTTTTTAAAAAATTTTTTTTTAAAAGGGAAAAAACGGAAAATCTGGAATTTTTTGGGTAAAATTGGTTAAAAGTAGGGGGGAGGGGGATGGGGTTGGTTTATCTTTATTTTTTTTCTATCTTTTATTATCTATCTATTTCATATCTTCTTCTATCCCCCCTTCCCCCGATATCTATCTATCTATCTCATATCTATCTATCTAAAATCTAAACTTTTCTAAACTATTTATTTTATCTATTATTTTTATTATTTTATCTATCCATCTATCTATCAAAACTTTATATTTTTTTCATATCTAAATTATCATCTATTTATCTTTTTCTACCTTCTATCTCATATCATCCTTATCTCTTTTTTCTATCTATCTATCCTTTTATATTTTATCTTCTCTACTATATCCTTTTTTCTTTTTTCTATCTATTTTTTCTATCTTTTTTCTTAAACTATTTTTCTATTATTTATTTCTATCTTTTTTTTTCTATCTTTTTTATCTATTTATCTAAATCTACTATTTTTATTTTTTCATCTCATTTATCATCCAAAATCTTTTCTATTTTCTATCTATTTTCTTTTCTAAAATTATATCAAAATCTATCTATCTATCTATCTATTAGAAAAGGAAAAAAAAAAACCGAAGGGTCCGGCGCCCAATAGTGAGTTTCCCCTCTTTTTGGGGGGAATTTCCCGGGCAAAAATTTTTCACTTTCTGATAAGGTTGGGGCAACAAAAATGGGGGCCAAAACCCCCAATTCGCCAATGGGAAATGGGAAGGAGGGGGTTAAAAATTTTCCCCGTTGTTCCCCCCCCAACCCCCGGGGGAAGGGCCCAAATCCATCCAAACCCTTGGGAAATAAAACCCAAAAGCCCCCCCGGGTTTTCCCCCCCGGAAAATAGGAAAAAAAAAAAGGGGGGGTTTGGGGGCCAAGGGGGGCCTGTTGGTGTTTGTAGAGGGAAAATTTTTGGGGATATACATTAAATTAAAAAAGACTTTTTATTAGAGAGTAAGGGGTAACCCAAATACTTTTTCCGTTAATATAACGGTTCCCCAAACCCCAAAATAAAAATACAAAAAAGCTCCCAAAGGGGTTTCACGCCTTAAAATTCAAGGCCCCTTTTCCTCAGGGGGGAGAAACAATCCCCAAAAATGGCCCTTATATTTTGAGGAAAGTAAATTTCTCAAATGCATTCATTGGTTTAAAGGGGTTTTTCCCTTTTTAAAAGCCCGAAATGACCAAACCCTTTTAAAAAATTTTAAAATTCTTCTAGAAATCTTTTATTATTATTGTATGATGTATAAAAAAAAATTTTTCTCTTTTAAATACAATATCATTTTTTAAAATTTAAAACATTATTAAAAAACTTTCAAAAAAATATGATGTTTAAAATAAAAAAACCATTTCCGTTTTAAAAACCAAATTTTTTAAAATTTTTACAGTAACTGAAACAGATCCCCGGTAATTGTTCTAATTGGTTTAAGGATTAAGCCCCCAAAGGAGGGTCTATTGGATGTACCGGGTTTTTAAAAATAACCAGGCAAGGGGGTTTTGAATTTACCAGTAGCCTTTATACCCATTTGACCACGGGGGAAAAATTAAAATTTTTGGGAAACAAAGTTTTTCGTATTTATTTTTTAAAAACCCCGGTGGGGTTAAAGGGGGGTTTATATTTGTTTTGTTTTTAGCATCCCTATTTTATTGAAAGTATTTTTAATGTTTTTAAATTTTATAATGATATTGATTTTGGTAAAATTTTTATACTCATTGAGATAGATAAATAAGGTTTCTGAAGAATGTTTAATTGTTGAAATGGTTGGTCATTCTGGCTTTTAAAGGGGGGAACATCGCCTTCAACCCCAATGGATGTTGGTTTTTTATGGTCCTCATTATAAGGGCCCTTTTGGATTTTTTCTCACCCCTGGGAAGCGTGATTTAGGCGTGAAACAATTGGCTATTTTGTATTTTTTGTTTTGGGGTTGTATGTTATTTCGGGGAGTAGTGGGTTACCCATATCTCTAATAAAAAGTTTTTTTTAATTTAAGTTATCCCCCGAATTTTCTAATTACACTAAAGGCACCCCGGCGCCGAACGTCCCTTTTGTTTTTTCTATCTATCATTATCTATTTTTTATTTATTTACTATCTATCTATCTCATATCTATTTATCTATTATCTATCTATCTCATATCTATTATCTATCTATCTATCCATTCATACTTTATTATTATTACTATTTTCATATCTATTATTATCTATTTCTATCCCTTCTTCTATTTATCATCTATCTCATATCATCCTCTATTACTATTATCATCTATTATTATTCTATCTATCTATTATCTATCTATCTACATTTACTACTTTTCACATCTATCAAATTTTTTCCCTTCATATTATTATCTATCATTTATCTATCTACCTTCTATTCATAAACTATTATTCATATCTATTATTATCTATCTATTATCTCATATATATCTATCTACCCCCTTTTCCCTATCATCTTCTATCTTTTATTCAATCTATTATCTATCTATCTATTATTTATCTATTATTATCTATCTATCTATTATCTATCTTTTCTCATATCTTTATCTATTATCTATTTATCTCATACTATTATCTATTATTTTTTCTATCTATCTATTATTATCCATTCATTCTATCTATCTATTATCTATCTATCTATCTATTCTATCTTCTATTATCTATTATTTTATCTATCAAACTTCTTTTCTATTATCTATTATCTATCTATCTACTCATATCATCTCTATCTATCTTCTATCTATCTTCTATTATTATCATCTATATTTCTAAAACATTATTACTATCTTCCTTCAATTATCTACTATCTATCTATTCTATCTATCTTCATCTTTCTATCTATTTTTATCTATCTATCCATCTCTTCTATTTTTATTTCTATCTATTTTCTATCTACCCTTCTATCTATCATCTTCTTCTATCTATCTATTCTATCTTTTCCATTCTATTATCTATTCATTCTACTATCTATTTTTTTTTAATTTTTTTTATCTCATCTTATCTATCTATTTATCATCTTTTATCTATTTTAAATTATTATTTTTCTATCTACCTTTTTTTTCTTCCCATCTATATCATTTATCTCATATCTATCTATCACTATTTATCTATCTATTTCTATCTATTTATCTATTATTAAGGCACTTCCTAACCTTTTTACTCTGTCTGTGGCATATGGTAGGGTGTAATAGGAGTACTAACATGGCAGTTATATAGGCCTCCGGCCACCGTGGAGACCAAACCCCCCCCCCCCCCCCCCCCTTTTTGTTGGGGGGGCTGATCCGCTGAGCTTTCGATTTTCTCACTGGCAGTGAAAGGCTTCATTCATATTAAGGTGGAACTTTTAAATGTCCTTTATTGTTACTAAATTTTCAGTTTCTTTTTCTTCTGATACTTACCGCCCTATGACAGACGCTGCTCTCGCTGTCGCTCCAATCATTTTTATTTTACTTCGAGGTGAAATTTTTACCCCTTTAAAAAGCATTGATCAGAGAGTCGTTCCCCCGAAACACAAATATGTGGATTACAGAAGAGCTGAAAGGAGTAAAACTGTTCAATTTCCACCTTGTTCCCTCAGCTCGATCAATGACAGGAGAGGCCGACACATTCATTCTTGTCAGCGGAAAAGGGCGCAGACGTGAATGAGTTAATAGCAA
>JAODAL010019030.1:0-73120 GCA_025379985.1 Phyllomedusa bahiana
CCCCCGTATTAATTGTTGTGCGGCCCCGTGGTCCCATGTCACCTCCCTGCTTCGTGCCGGCGGTGGTGGCACTTTGGAGTAACTAAGGTATTTTTCGGTCACAGTTTTGCCACTCGGTCTCAAAAAAGGTTTGCCATCACTGGGTAATTTTCCCTTTTTACATCCCCCATGTGTAAAATTAAATCAGGGCAGCTGAAGGGCCTAATCCATAGTATTAGGAGACTGGGGGAGAGGGGTTTTTTGTTAGGCCACCAGCTACCTTGGCAACCTATTAGCACCCCATGATCGCATGATAGGTGTGCTAATGAGGTGACAGGGAGCCCCTCTCTCTCTGTCTAACCAGGTAAAGGCTGTGGTGAGCATTGACTGTGGCTTTAAAGGGTTTTAAAAACAATAAAAAGGAGCTAGCTTGATTAACGGCAAAATTTTGGCCCATTTTTGTTGCACGGCATTACATGCAAGGCCAAGCCCCTTTCAGTGAATCCACACCGCCTTCTTGACTAGACCACATCTCTTTTGTCAGACAAGGCCCAGAATACGTCAAAAACTGTCTAAAAAAAATTAAAATTTGGTGAAAACGACTTAATAAATTGCCAAATGGCAAAATGTTTTTTTTCTTTTTTGTATTCCCTGCCCAAAAATAGTAAAAGATTAAGCACTAATTTATGTTTCTGCACATAACTTGTTTAGAAAGAAAAAAAACTTTATTTTGGAAAAAAAATGTGGGTTTTGGTGTATGGTTTGAAAATTTTTTTGTTTTTTAAAAATAAAAAATGAAAAATTGTTGTTTTTTTTTAAAAAAAAAAAATTAAGGTTTGTAAATTTGTGTGATGGGTTTGTTTAATAAATGTAAAAGGCTGTGAAATTTTTATATATTTTGAAAACGTAAGCAGGTGCACACAAAAGGAAAGACATACATCAATACATAAATCAGTGGCCACTAAAAACTAAGTAAAACCCCAAGTTATTAGGAATTAGGAAATGTTTCGCTAAGGAAAATATAAAAAAATGGGGCTCTTTTGTTTACAGTATTTGATCAAAGATTTTATTGCTCACCTCCCAACATGTCAAGGGTTTCCCCGACAGGGGGTCCCCACACAAAACATGTTACCCCCCTTTGGATCCCTTTTAGATGCCAATCCCCCGGGGTAAGGAACCCAATTGATTAACCTGCATGGGTTTAAATGAGGTGGGTTTAGTGCAGCAAACCAATGAATTGCCATTTTCCCAAAAAAGACTACAAAATTAAAAGGGGTTGGGGACATCTAAAATATACTTTGAAAACGTAAGCATGGTTTCCCTGAAAGGCAATGAATTCATCAATAATATTTTCAAAGTTATATTAGATGTGCACAGCCTTTTACTTTTTTTAGTTATTTGGGAAATGGCAATTCATTGGCTTGCTGACTCAACCCCCTCATTTAAATCCTGCAGGTTAATTTAATTGCAGGTTCCTATCACCCTGGGGGGTGGGAGTCTGAATGGATCCTAGCAAGGTAAAGTTTTAGTTAGGGACTCACCTGCCTTTTGGGAAACCCCCTTTACGTGTTTTGGGGGGTGAGCTTAAAACAATCTTTGATCAAATATGAAATAAGAGTCCCAGGTTTTTAAAATATTCCTTACTGTAACATTTTCCCATTTTTTATATAACTTGAGGTTTTACTTTTCTTTAGTGTGCCACTGATTTATGTATTAGAGTTTCATTGCCCTTTCAGTGTGCACCCTTTCACGTTTTTAAAATATATATTAGATGTGCACAGCCTTTACATTTTTAGCTTTTGGGGGATGGCAATCTCATTGGCTTGCTGCACTCAACCCCCTTTTTTTAAATCCGTGCAGGTTAATTAAATTGCGGGTTTTTCCTATCACCCCTGGGGAATGGCAGTTGAAGGGAAACCCTACAAGGTAAATGTTTTAGTTTGGGACCACCTGCTCTGGAAACCCCTTGACGTTTTGGGGAGGAGTTTAATCAATTTTTGATCAAATACTGTAAACTAAGATCCCGGGGTTTTTCATTTTTTCCCTTAGCTGTAAAGCATTTCCTATATTCCTATAAAACTTGAGGTTTTACTTAGTCTTAGTGTCCACGATTTATGTATTGATTTATGTTGAACCTGTCTAGCACAGGGGCCCCAACCGCCGGTCGCGGACCAGCCCCGGGCCTTGGGTTTCCCCTGCCGTCCGGGGCCCGGGCTAAAATGTGCGGCCCCCCGGTGACTTTAGTCCGGGCGGTCGGATTTTGGCGCGGGGCCGCTGTAATCGGCCACGCGACCTACAGCTGCAACATCGTGGGGCTGCATCTTTAAAGGGGAAAAGAGGAGCGATCATCACCCCCCCTGTTTCCCCCCATCATGGATGCGCCCCTCACTGAGCCCCGCACCCGCAGCGATGAGCGGCGAGGGCGTTTTGAGCATGACGTCACACCCCCGCGCGCTCGCTGCTGTCGGGGAGGGGAGCTCGGCCGAGGATCCGGGAAAGGGGGTGACTACTTCTTCTTTTGTTTTTTTTTTTTTTTTTTAAAATTGTCCCGGCTGTTTGGGGGAGCTACATTACTGGGGGCCGCTATTTACTTGGGGGCAGCTATCATTATGGGGGCAGCAATCACTACTGGGGGGGGCTTTCATTAGGGGGCCCGTATCAATTGGGGGCAGCTATCATTACTGGGGGCAGTTCATTACTGGGGGCCAGCTATCACTTTGGGGGGGACAGGATCCTACGGGGCCCTAGCGATCACTACTGGGGGCCAGCTAGCGACATATGGGGGCCCGAATCACTATGGGGGGCCCGCTAGCTATCACTACTGGGGGCCCTAGCTATCACTACTGGGGGCCCGTACTATACTACTGGGGGGGAGCTAGCTTCAAAGGGGGGGCAGCTAGTATCACTACTGGGGGGGCTACTATAAAAATGGGGGAGCTAGTTCACTACTGGGGGGCGCACTTAATCTGGGGGCCAGCTGCATCACACTGGGGGCCAGTAGCAAACATAAGGGGGGCCCCAAACTATCACTCTGGGGGGCCCGCTAGCTACACTACGGGGGGCCAGCTGTTCACTACTGGGGGCCACAGCTATCACTACTGGGGGGAGTACTATCATACTGGGGGAGCTATCTTTATCACATCACATTGGGGGGATGTTTTATTACACTATTGGGGAGCTTGTTTTATTTTCACTTTTGGGGGGAGCATGTTTATTATCACTACTGGGGGCAGCTATTTTCATTTTCACTAGGGGCACAAATTTTTATTTTCAACTGGGGGCAGCTATTTTCACTTCACTATGGGGGGAAATTTATTTCAGGGGACAAATTTTCTCTTAAAGACAGAGCTGATTACATATGTAAATATATACATGTATAATGCTACCCCCAAAACGATCAAAATTCTGCGACTGATTGTCAGCTCTGTGGTCAGCATTATTAAAAAAAATAGGACCCACAAGCTACAATCAGCCCAGTTAAAAAATTGGTTACCCATACGATACCCCAAAAGCACAGTATAAAACTTTATTGTTTTATTTTTGGTGGTGATTCTAAAAAATCCAACCCCCCCCATAACCCCGCCCTAAAACCACGCCCCCCAAAAAACCCCCCACCCCCCCCACTGGGGCCCGTGGAAAAATTGTCGTGCATCAAACCGGTCCCTGGTAGAAAAAAGGTTGGGGACCGCTGGTCTAGCAGTAAGACTGTTTTAGTTGCCCATAGCAACTAATCAGAGCTCAGATTTAATTCTTGTAGGGTTCTAGAAAAATAATAGCTGAACTCTGATTGGTTGCTATGGGCAACAAAGAGACAACTGCTAGACAACCCTATATGTCCTGCAAAATACAAGCCCTCAAACAGGCTGCATAATAAGATGTTATATTTGTTAGTTTCATGATTTACCATACTTAATAGCTGTTTTCTCCAGGCTGATATCCACTGTGATCGAAACCCTGTTACCCAGTAAATGTAATGATGTGTACTTTTCATTACTAACTCCTAAGGCTATGTTCACAAGGGCTAATTTCGGTGTGCATTTCGCGTCGTTTTTGCGCTCTAATACAAGCGAGATGTGCGCCGAAATTACGGTAATCCATAGTTCTCTATGAGAACTATGGATTACGCCTCCTCACCCCGGGCGTACAATCCGATCGTATTGTACGCCCGTGGAGATAAATGACAATTCAATAAGCGCTGCGACTAATTACAGACTATTGAACCAGCAGGCTGCCGCCCCCCTCCCCCGCATCGCAGGAGTACGCGCGTATCAGCGCGACTCCCGAACACCCGTCGTGCTGTACGCCCCGCAATTACGCCGTGTGAACGTAGCCTTAGCTGTGTGTGGGCTATCATGTAGGCCATGCCCTTGTGTACTAATCCACATAGAGAAGTGATTAAATAGCTACAATGTGTCTTTGTTGCAAACTTAATCCCTTACCACATCTGGACGTACTGGTACGTCCTGATGGTGGCAGGGGGATTTGTAGTGGGATCGTGCCGCGATCCCTCTACATAGGCAGCGGATGCCAGCTGCTAATTGCAGCTGACGCCCGCTGGTCACAACATGGCCGCGATGTCTAAATGAATGAGAAACGGTGCTGCGCACCATTCCTCACTCCAATTAGGTCCTCAGGGGTGAGATCATCACGTGGTCCCGACCGCTTATTATGGCAGCTGGAAGCCTGGTGAGGAAGTAGCAAATCCGCCATATTTGTACCCCCTATTGCATTGTATTACAATGCAATATGCTGTATAAACGATCACGGCCACTAGTCGTGAAGCACCATAGAGTGACTCAAAGTTAACCCCTTAACGCCGAGGCCTATTTTATTTTCATGTTCGTTCTTACCTGCTCGTCTTCCAAGAGCCATAACTTTTTTATTTTTTCATCTACATATACATATTAGGGCTTTTATTTTGCAGGGCAGGATGTACTTTCTAATGGTTCATTGTAACATAGAATATACTGGGAAACCGCAAAAAAAATTCTAGGTGGGACAAAATGTGAGAAAAAACTTACTCGTGCCATGTTTGTGGGTGTTTTGCTTTTATGGCATTCAATCTATGGTAAAAAATAATGTGTTATCTGTATTCTACAGGTTGATACGAATCAGGCAATACCAAACATGTACGACTTTTGTTATGTTTTTCTACCATAAAAAAAATTCCAAACATTTTCTAGTTTTGAAATTTGAGCGGTGCCACATTCTGCGACCAATAACTTTTTTGTACTAACACCTACGGACTTGAGTGCAGGTGCATTTCTTGTGGGCTGAAGTGTACTTTTTATTGCTTTCAGTTTGGAATACATGGGACTTTTTTGATTAGGTTTATTCAAATTTTTAAGGGACATAAAATGACCAAAAAAACGCAATTTTGTCGTTTGGAATTTTGTTTCTTCTACGGTGTTCAGACTACAGGATAAATGATGTTCTATTTTAATACATTGGACTTTTTTGGATGCGGCGATACCAAATATATTTACTTTTTTTATTTTATTTTTTTCACTTGTAAAATGACAAAAAAGGGGGTGATTTTAACTTTTAATATATTTTTTTTTTTACACTTTAAAACTTTTTTTTTTTTTTCACTTTAACTTTGAGCCCCTTTAGGGTGCTTCACCACTAGGGGGTACGATCATTTATGTAGCCTAATGTATTGTAATACAATACATTACGGTTTATAAAGATGGGTTTTTTTTTAAATATTTCCCTTTTTTTGGGGGCGGGAAATAGTAAAACAAAAAACAAAAGTTTTTGGAATTTTTCAAAAAGGCTGCCATGTTAATCGATTGGGAGCCCGTGTTTTCACCGTGGGCGCCCCGATTGGAGTGAGGAACGGTGCGCAACACCATTTCTCATGATTTAGATCCCCGGGGCCCTTTTGGCCCGGCATCTTGGGGGTTAAACGCAGGGGAGGCGCCGACACCTTTCCCATGTAACACTTTTTTAGCAGCAAAACACCTCCGCTATGTAGGGGTCCCTCCAAGTCGGTAAAGGATTATAAGTTTTTAGGCTGAAAAAAACAGATGTCACCCAGCAGTCATTGTGCTATAGTGTTGACCCAAGGAAGAAAAAAAACCATGGGGTAGAAGCCAATTGTACTCTTTTTAGGGGAAAAAATTCTTCCCTGACCCCAATCTGGCAATCGGTAAATCCCCGGGATCAAGACCCTTCTCCAGAATCCTACCTAAAACCCGTTATATTATTCCCACTTAGAAATGTACCCAAAACCCCTTTTTTAAACCCTTTTTAATAAAAGTCACCATGACAACTTCCTCTGGCAAGAATTCCACAGTTCACGCCTAAAGTAAAGAACCATTTCTAGTTTATGTAAAAACTTTCTTTTCCTCAAAATGTAGGTTTACCCCCTTGTTCAGATATTTTCCTGGGTATGAATAGATTTTGGGGGAGAGATCTCTTTATTAAACTTTGATATATTTAAACATATTTATTATGTCCCCCGAACCCCGTCTTTTCCCCTAAACTAAATAACCAAAATCTTGCAAATCTTTCTGGGATTGTAGTCCACCCAGTCCTTTTATACCTTTTATTGCCCCCTTTGAACCTGTTCAAGCTCTCAATGTCTTTCTGTGCATGTGCCCAAAACTGTACACAATATTCCATGTGGGTTTTACCATGCTTGTAGAATGGAAAAATTATGTCTTTTTTCAATTTTGCCCACCAGAATTATTTCGGTTTCCTAGTTATTTTTGGGACAGTGAATGACACCCCTTAAAATTCATCTTGTCCCGCAAAAAAAAGCCCTCATATGTCTATGTAGATGGAAAAATATAAAAGTAATAGCTTTGGGAAGGAGAGAAGGGAAATATTTACCTTAAAAAAATAGCACTCGGCGTTAAGGGATTAAAGGGAATGTGTCATCAGAAAATGACATTGTTTAACTCATGTTTTCATTTTAAACATGTTTTTAAGAATTTTTGGTTATGTTTCTTTATTCCCTAGCACTATCAATATTTTTCAAAACTAATAAAGTCCTGCAGTTCTCTCTTTAGCCACCATGTTTAATGATAATCTGACACTTTCTGTTCTCTAGAGAAAACTTTTCAGCAGTCTCCTCATTATAAGCAAAGGCAGGATTACACTGATATACCAATGTGTATAGATAACACAGGATCCACCAGTCAAAATAGGAGATAGTCACAGCTCTCATTCTTCCTGCACAGTGATTGTTTCACAGAACATGCCCAGAAAACTCTGCTATAGAAGTCATGGGGTCTGCTCCTGTTCACAGGATCCTATGTCCATGTAGCTGCAATAAAATATCTCTCCAAACTCTGTTTAAAGCAGCTCAGGCAATATCGCCACCCCTATCATCCTCTACAGACAAAAAAAAAAATCTACAATTAGAAAATAAACATAGCTAAGAAGAAAAGAATATGTATCAGTATAGATACATGTAGATAATATGTATCAGTATCTTGTTTTAATTAGTAATAAAAATGGTGATAGATTCACTTTAAGAGCATTATAGGGGTTAGCCAGCCTTATAAAATTACTTACCTATCCTCAGTATAGGCCATCAATATTAGATCCGTAGTGTTTAGCCTCCCAGGACCCTCGCAAATCAGATAATTGTGCTAGCAGCACAAGTTTTACTGCACACTAACTTCCAGTAACATGATGTAAAGAGGGAAGAAGATCCCAGGGAATATGCCGATACAGTCACATAAGCTTGTAAACTGAGAAAAAGATCAAGAGACCAGACTGCAAGTTTATAAGAGATTGACTCATGCCTTCTGGTCTTGAATAAATAGTCTATACAAAGTCTAAAGAAAAGAACACTGAATTTTAAAAGAATAGCAATTCACAGAAAGAACGAAAATCAGATACTGTGTCCTTTTTTCTAATCTGTTTTTATTTTCTGATTGTAGATTTAATATTTCATTTTCTGTACATGCACAGTTTACAATGGCAATCATCATGTTGCTGGTCCTCTGCTTTGTGGAGTGCAGAGATTTGCTTTACAGCGGCCACATGGACATGTCAAACAAGTAACCTTAAGATGACTCATTCACTTCTATGAGTGAGTGTTGTGGACATGCTCAGTGACCTGTGCAAAGGTTATATGCAGGGATGGGAAGGAGGTGAACAGTATTCATCACCTATTGTCAATTGTGTGATCTTGTGTCATCTGCCTCCAGCTTTAAGAAAGAGGTGTTACCTTATGTTGTAATCCTGCCTGTAATAACAATGTGGAGACTGCTGAGAAGTGATCTCTACAGAAAGGGAAGTGTCAGACTATTGTGGAGCTCTGTGGCCAGAGAAAAAACTGCAAGATTGCACATTGAAGTATAAATAATGACAGAAAATTAGAAGAAAACTTGGTTTAAACAATGTAATTTTCTTTTGAATAATTAAATGAATGGGGAAGTTCACATCTTCTTTTTTGACTCTGTTTGTGGTGTCTGTTGGGATATTGTGAAAAATGGTGCCCAGAAGCATACCGCAGCAGAGCCATAAAGAATAATAGAGGAAACGTAGTCTTATTTAGAATGTACAAACTTTTTCTGCCAGACACAAAAGCAAGGTACTCTATGCTATTGTGTTTGGCATAGAAAGTGTGTATGTTTCATAAAAGACTACGTTCCTCTATTATTCTGTATGCAGGGGTGGAACTATACAGGGGGCCCGGCACATACTGCCTCAGAACGCCAGGGCCCTGTGTCCCGAGCATTCAGAGGCAATGACTGCACGGCCTTAGCAGAGCAGAACGCCTCCAGTGCTTTCCCTTCCGCCAATCTGCTTGGTAAGCCTAAGGCCTTAAGGCTATCAAGCATCAGTGCCTACTGCTGACGTGGGCAGCACAATGCCAGGGAGAAGCTGGCATGCCACTCGTCATGTCGGGGGAACGAGGGAGAGGTGAGTTAATTATTATTATTATTATTATTTTTTTGCTAATGGGGCCTAGCCTACCTACCAACATGAGGTAGGCTGTAGGGGGGCCCTCCCTACCTAGCTATCTGGGGCTTAGCTACAGCCTAACTACCTAGCCACCTGCCACTCACCTACCTACCTAGAGCCCACCTAGCTACCTGTGGCCCACCTATCTACCTCGCTACCTAGGGCCCACCTACCTAGCTAACTGAAGCCCACTTACATAACTGGGACTCAACTATAGCCCACCTCTGGCCCTCCATTCAGCCTACCTAGCTGTCTGGCACATACCTAGCTACCTGGGTCCTGCCTATCTACGTAACTGAGGGCTGTCTACCTAAATGGGGCCTAACTACTGCCTACCTAGGGCCAATCTTCCTACCTACCTAACTGGGACCTATCTACCTACCTATGGCCTACATACCTATATGGGGCCAAGCAAGGGCGTAACTACCGGGGTAGCAGATGTAGCAGCTGCTACAGGGCCCTGGATCGGGGCCCATAGCAGCTGCTATGTCTGCTACCATGGTTGTTCCGCTCCTGGGCACGCCGGCAATGAATGTAACAGTTCACTGCCGGCGAGATGGAACTGCGGAGCCGCCGCTGCCCCTTGCCTCTGAACGCCTGGGCCCTGTGTCCCAAGCGTTCAGAGACAGGAGTCAGACTGTCCGATACTAGCAGAGTGGAGTGCCGCCAGTGCTCCACTCTGCTAGCCTGCCTGGTAAGTCGAAGGCTTTAGGCCTTATGCTTACCAGACGCCTACCCTTAGTGCTAATGTGGGCGTGTGATGACGTCATATCATCACGCCGCCCACGTCAAGCACAGAGATTGGTCTGGAGCTTCGCATCAAGGGAACAAGAGAATCAGATGAGTGAGTTATTTCTTTATTTTTACAGTAATGGAGCCATATAGCTACCTAAACTCTGCCTGCCTATGTGGGGCCCCTATACCCTACCTAAACACTGCCTATCTACCTATATGGCCCATATAACTACCTAAACCCTGCCTGGTTATCTATATGGCTCCTATAGGCTACCTAAACTCTGGCTGCCTACCTTTATGACCCCTATAACCACCTAAACCCTGCCTACCTTCCTATATGGCCTCTATAGCCACCTAAACCCTGCCTGCCTACCTATATAGCCCCTATAGCCACCTAAACCCTAGCTATCTACGTATATGACCCCGCCTATCTACCTATATGACGCTTATAGCCTATATGGCCCCTATTACCCTTCATCCCTACCTATATGTGCCGATATACCCTACATTAACCCAGCCTACCTACCTATATGGCCCCTATTGCTACCTAAAAAGAATAAAGAGAACGCAGCACTTCAAAAAAGAATTATTTTTCTTTGCCTTTTTAAAGTGCTGCCTTCTCTATATTCTTTTTGATCTTATATTGACCGTGATCCAGGTTATTGTTGGCGTGCACTCTTTTCCAATTTTGATATCTATTTATGCTGGTGTAATATTTTTTTACTATTGATACCTCCTAAACTATATGGCCCCCATTGCTACCTAAACTCTGCCTGCCTACCTATGCGGGGCCCTATAACCTACCTAAACCCTGCCTGCCTACCTATATGGTCCCCTATATCCTGCCTAAACCCTGTCTACCTACCTATATGGCCCCTATAGCCTATATAAACCCTGCTTACCTACCTATAGGGGCCCCATATAGGCTACCTAAACCCTGCCTACCTATATGGACCCCTATAGCCTACCTAAACCCTGCCTACCTATATTGGACCCCTTTAGCTTACCTAAACCTGTCTGCCTATTTGGCACCCTATATAACCTATTTATTTATTTACTTACCTACCTACATATGTGGGCCACACCTTTAACCTATCTACCTGGGACCCATATACAGGCTACCTACTGCCTACCTAGCTAACTGGGGCTTATCTTCAGCCTACCTACCTCCCTGTGGGCTGCCCACCTGCATGTGACCTAACTGCTGCCTATCTACCTACCTGGGGGCTGACTTCCTGCATGTGGCCTAACTGCTGCCTAACTACCTAGGACCAATTTACCTACCTACATGTGGCCCACCTACCTGAGTTCTATGTACTGCCTACCTACCTAGCTGGAGCCTACCAACTTATCTAATGGGGTCTACCCTCCTGATAGCATGATTCTGAGTGGTGCAGGCCATAGCAGTATCTCCAGGGGGTGAATCCTCTGAAGATATAACTGCACTGTAATCACTTATACGTCTGCAGAGTCTGTATACACTGGTATTTACAACTATATGGTCACTGGTGGTATATATAGTCTGTAGACCACCTGTGTACACTGGTATATACCACTATCTGGTGGTAATATTGGTCTTTGTATACTGATCTTTATTTACTAATAGTGTAGCTGTATTATTCAGTCATTATGTGGTGGTAATTTGTGGTTGGGTTCTGACGGTATAATCAGGTCCATATGTAGTAGCCTTATTGGTAATGTTAGACTTGGTAGAGTGAATTTGGTAGCAGTATGATGGTGATATGTATGGTGTGGTAAACAAGGGGCTAGCTAGCTACCTGGGGCCTCCCAACCTACCTAGGGCCTACCAAGCTATCTAACGGGGGTCTACTGAGCTACCTGGTGCCTTCCTACCTATGTGGGGCCTTGCCTACATATCTACATTTTAATATGAATCTGAGGGGTACAGGTCATAGCTGTAGCACAGTTTGCAGGGGGTTAGTCCTCTGCTCCTTCCCACCCCTCTAGGAGACTGTGCCTCTAAACTATGGCCTGGACCCACTCTCTCTCACCCCTAGGTGGAGGAAAGCAAGAGAGATGCAAGTGATGATTCTAAGATTTTTGTGTCCAAATCTGCAGGAATTAATGGTGACCAGGAGAAGTCAGCATGGTGATCTGGATAGAGAAGAAAAGGGAAAGTGTACGACTGATCAGAGAAACATCACCTGTGACTAATTGCACAGTAATCACTTATATGTCTGCAGAGTCTGTGTACTCTGATATCTACCACTATATGGTCACTGTATGGCGGTAATATACAGTCTGCAGAGCCTGTGTACACTGGTGTCTACCACTATATGGTCACTGTATGGAGGTTATATACAGTCTGCAGAGCCTGTGTACACTGGTGTCTACCACTATATGGTCACTGTATGGAGGTTCTATACAGTCTGCAGAGCCTGTATACACTGGTATCTAACACTATATGGGCACTGGATAGTGGTAATATAAATTGTGGAGCCTGTGTAGAACTAGTATACACTACTATATGGTGACTGTATGGGGATAATATTGGTCTTTGTTTACTGATCTTTATTCAGTAATAGTATAGGAATATTTTGTAATCACTATGTGGTGGTAATATGTGATCATGTTCTGGTGGTATATTTGTGTCCTTATGAAGAAGCGTTATTGCTAATGTTGGTCTTGGTATAGTGGAATATGTTTGGTAGCAGTATGATGATGATTATGTGTATGGTGAGGTATTTGTTTCTTGTATTATCTCGTAACTGTATGACTGTTATTAATGGGCACCGGTGGAGCCTCCATAATGTTTTAAAAGAAAGTGACCTAATGTTTAAAGCAAGATTTCTTGTATTTTTTTTATAGCACTATTTATACTGAAAACAAAATCCTGAAATCTTGCTTTTTTCTCTTTGGCCAGTGAGCCTCATCCTTATCAGGTGCGTAACTTTGGTTCAAAAAGTGGGGGGGACCAATTTTCCCTCTCAACCCCTATCTTCCTATCCCTCCCTCCCTCATTCACTCGCCTTCCCTTTCACTTTCCCTCTCTTCCCTTCTCTCCCCTCCTCTCCCTGCAGTGAAGTGGCCTCCTCTAACCCAGCTAGAAGGTCTGAGGGAGTGCTGTGAGCTCCACCAGCAGGTCCGGGCGGAGTCCTTAATGCAAACAGTTTTGGTGCAATCCATAAGGTTATGAGTGGCTCTCTAATTATTGAAGTTTAGAGGCGGACTGGAAATAAAAAGCAGCCCTGGCAATGAAACCAAACTAGCCCACCTACAATATTTCCCCCTCTAGATGGAAATATAAAATGTTGCGCAATGGAGCAAATTTTGCTTAACCCTCCCATCCCCCATCACTACTCGATTAAATTTGTTATACACATAACAGAATGAGGAAAATAAAAGAACCCAATCTCACTGTATCCCTAGAAATCACTTATGTCACATACTGTACCTCAAAATTTATTTTATTGCATACCATACACCAGAAATTACATCACTCACTGCACCCCAGAAATGAATTATATTACACGTGGTAGCCACAGAAATTACATTACTAACAGCACCTTAGAAATGAATTGTACATTGTACTTAAGAAATAATATAATTCACTGTCCCCAAAAATGTATTTTATTACAAACTGAACCCTAGAAATTAATTACATTACTCACTGTACTCCAGAGATTACATTACACACCATACATGAGAGATTGCATTACACACTGTATCCCAGAGATTACATTACATTACTCACTGTACCCCAGAGATTACTACATTACACACTTACCCAGAGATTACATTACACTGTACCCCAGATATTACATTACTCACTGTACCCTAGAGATTACTACGTTACCCACTGTACCCCCGATATTTGTTTCCACACCGTTCCCCAGTTATTACTGCATTATTCACCGTACCCCAGAGATTACTACATTACACACTGTACCCAGCAAATGACCCAGACTACCCAAGGCAGATTTCTGCCTCCTATCCATTAGTGGTGTTAGTGTGGAAAATGCCTCGAAAAATACTTTGTAGGCACTAAAAATACTCAAGCAAAATCAATGTCATCTAAACAACGACACTGATTTTATATAGGGTATGATGTAAATCAGTTTCCTGCCGGATTGGACACCAGTTTCGAGGCAGATCCAACACTGAATCCGCCCAGAATTAGCATTCATATCTTCCATGTGAACGTACCCTTAAGGTATATTCCCATGGCGTATAGCGGGGCGTACTGTGCACTCTGCTATATGCTGGGGGTTTTAGAAGTACGCGCTGGCCCGTCTGTACATCTAAAATACTACGGGGCTGGCACTTTCATTTTCCACGGCAGATAAGTGCAGGGAAGAAGTGACATGGCTAGACATGTGGCTGTACAGTATATACACATCTCACATATACAGTACATACCCAACTCACATGCACACACAACGCCTAGCACCCTTGTCCCCGACTTACCTGTGTCCTGTAGTATGGTGCAGTTGGCATTCTGCAAGAGCTTCCCTTGTTCTCTGATGAGGCCTGAGCATAGGAGAAGTGGTATACAATGGGAGGGAAAGATACAGCCCCAGCTACAGCGTGTGCTTTTCGGTGAGCCGCATTCTGATTGGGTTAGCAGCCCCTGCTGACTCCTACGCTACAAATCAGCACTGCTCTCACTCTGCACTGCCTACTCTGCCCCCCCCCCCAAAATGCACAGAAATATAGGAGGCAAAGGGTTAACTTCTTCCTCCTCTGTGCTCTGCTCGCCCCATTTACCGTATACTCATGCTTTCATATGGATTATTTTTTATTGAAGTGGCTAAAAAGTGGGGGACCGTCCCTCACCCAAAAAAAAAAGTGGAGGGGGGACCAGTCCCCTCCATTCCCCCCTAAAGTTACACCTATGATCATTATCAATGAAAAAAAAAAATGGTGACCAGACATTGCACAACAAGGTATATAAACATGTATGCAAAATCAATGCAAAATGTCCAAAGAAATTTAGAGTCTTTAATGGCCATAAAAAGGTAATATTTATTAAGGTATATTTAAAACTAGTACAATGAGAAAAGACACTGAAAAATAATGATGACATTCCAGGATGAGTCATACAAGCAGGGGTGTAACTAGAATTCATAGGGCCCCATAGCTAAATAAGATGGGTTCCCAATGACCTAATGACACTAAACTAAAACGGCAGCATAAGTAACAATAATTGAAGGTACAAATTATTTCCCCGATATATATCCGGAAGCCAAATAGTGCTAGAGAGCAGAGAACCACCAACTAATTGTTACCTACAAAAAGAAACAATGTTCTTGAACCTGAGTGGGTCTCCTCTGCCCCATAGCAGTTGCTATGGATGCTTTGGCTATAGTTAGTCCTAAGAATACAAGTAGACCATATATACTGTATATCACATGCTGTCCAAAGCATGCAGAGGCAGGTCCAGGTATCGTGGGCAAGTGCCCTAGATGCAAGGATCTGTGTGGTTCATTAAGCTGTCTGAATGTATTCGGGATGCAAACAGTAAATCCCTCAGTGGAGGAGAGCTCCTACTATTCAGCCTAGTAAGTCTAAAGTCTCAGCCCTTAGAGCTATCAGACGCTGGCCACTGGTGCTGAGGTAGGCAATGTGATAATGTCACATCATCATGCTGCCACATGGAGAAGTCGATCTGCAGCTCGTCAGGAGTATGGGGAGAGGTGAGTATTTTTTTTTTCAGTAATGGTGGCCTACCTACCTAACTGGGGCCTACTTATATACCTGCTGCTTATATACCTACCTACTTACCTACCCAGGGCCTATTTATATACCTGTTATCTATCTACCTTCGACCTACTTGTCTATCTGGGGCCTACATACCAACCTACCTAATTGGGGCTTACCTACATACCTAAGGCCTTTTTACCTACCTAACTAAGGCCTACCTATCTACCGGGAGCCTACCTATCTAGTGTCCTATCTATCTACCTATCTACCTGGGACCTACCAACCCACTTGTTTAGGGCCTACATACCAACATGGAGCCCATCTACACACCTATCTGGGGCATACCTAACTACCTACCTGGGTCCTACCAAACTGCCTACGTAGGGCCTACCTACTTACCTACCTACCTGTGACCTATCAACCTACTTACCTTGGGCCTACGTACCAACCTGCCATTGTCAAACTACCTACCTAGGGCCTGCAAACTTATCTAACAGGGGTCTATCTAAATGGGGCCTAACCACCTACTTGGGACAAGCTGGGGCCTTATCTACTGCTGGCCCTACCTACCTACCTACCGGGGTCTTACCACGTAATGGGTGGCCTATCTACTTAGATAACGAGAAGGGGTGTTATGAGAATATGCCGTCAAGAGTATTTTTGGTGCAAAATAGACCAAAAGACCAGCGCTTGCGTATTGAGACATGTTGCCATAAAAGTTCAAATCACCCCCTTTTGCCATTTTACAAATAAAATAAAATATAAAAGTTTCACATAATTGGTATCGCCGTGTCTGAAAAAGTCAGAGCTATTAAAATGTAACATAATTTATCCCATACACTGAAAACCGTAGAAGGAAAAAAATTCCAAATGCCAAAATTGCCATTTTTTGGTCATTTCACATCCCCTGAAAATTGGAATAAATTTAATCAAAAAAGTCCCATGTATTCTAAACTGGCAGCAATAAAATGTACACTTCAGCCTGCAAAAAATGCCACCTCACTCAAGACCGTAGATGTTAGTACAACAAGTTATTGGCCGCAGAAAATGGCGCGGCTGTGCAAATTTCAAAAATAGAAAAAGTTTGGAATTTTTTTTACAGTACTAAAACATAACAAAACCCATACATGTTTGGTATTGCCAGATTCGTAAAAACCTGTAGAATACAGATAATACATAATTTTTACAGAAGATTGAACACCATAGAAGCAAAACACCCACAAACATAGCGCAAGTAAATTTTTATCACATTTTGCCCCACTTAGAATTTTTTGTTGTTTCCCATTATATGCTATGGTACAATGAATGACACCATTATAAAGTACATCTTATCCCACAAAATAAAAGCCCCTATATCTCTATGTAGGTGAAAAAAGTTATGGGTTTGGGAAGGTGAGGAGGGAAAAAAACGAAGACCACGTTATTTTGACCGTGGTGGGTTAAGGGGTTAATAAAATGGTCAACGAGAGATTTGTTGGGGCTGACACAAAGCCCTTAGGACTAGTAATACAGAGGTGTTTGTTAAACACCTCAATTACTAACACTGGAATAAAATGGTAAAAGGAAAACACAGACAGAATGCAAAAAAGACTATTTAAATAAACACTTCCCGACAACACCATTCATTAACCATTTTATTAAAGAAAGGGATCCAACGCTGGTCTGAGGTAGTCCAATAAATAAGCAGAAAAAAGAGAAACACTACAAAAAAGTAGTGTTTATCTCCTGAATCTCCTGAAGATCATGCATCATGCCTGTGGCTGATCTCCTGGGGTGCAGGGGAAGGAGTTTAGACCACACAATATGATTCAGTAGGGTACAGACCATAGATGTAGCACAAACTTCAGGTGATTAGTCCTTTGTTCCTCCCAACCCCTCTAGGAAACGGCCTCTAAGCTATGTCCACACATGAGAGGTTTGTATAGAAGTGGGGGACAGTGTCTGTCCTTAGTTTATGCTTTGTGCTTTAAATGCTGTTCTATCATATCTTGAAGTCCACTGGTATTTCTATTCTCTGTTTTTTATATTTTCTTTACTTGTATTGCTGCCGTGGTGTGCATACATTCTATGGAGTTATCATCTACAGTGTTTTTTTTCTCATTTTACTAGTTTTTAATATACCATAATAAATATTACCTATTTATGGCCTTAAAGGATTTTTACATTGCTTTTGATTTGACATTATCAACATAGTTTTTATTCAATGTTTCAGTGTTATGTCTGGTGCCCTGTACAATACATGCTGCAGTATTATCCTACCCCAGCAGGTGTCTCTAAAGCTTAATGCTATATTTTTGATATACAGTAGCAAGATATATCCTGGTAAAATCAGTTTATTTTAGCAGAGGTAAAGAGAATAATTCTAGGAGCATAATGTAACTCCTTGAATATTTTTTTAAAAAAACATTTCTAGTGATTACTAATTATTTTAGAATACTGTTCTTAAGTATACATAGGGAAATTCATTAATAACAATGTTTGAAACTGGTGCTTCTTAAAGGGGTTGTGTCACTACAAGGATTGCTTTTTATGTTAAAGATCTTGCAAAAAACAAGTCCCTTTGCAATATGTGTCCATTAACAGTGTCCTACCTATTCTGAGATATCCCCTTTTGTATTGGCTGCATCAGCTCTTTAGGTCACTATAGCTACAGACCTGTTTGACCTATCCTGATAGGCTGCCAGCGCTTGTCGCTATAGCTACAGACCTGGCTTCTACTGCAGCCTAGTAGAAGTTAGTAAACACGCCCCTGCATTCAAAATGAAACCCAGAAAACTGGACTCAGGTAGGAGGAATCAATGTAGTGAGAAAACCCCTTTAATGGAATGTATATTGAAGCACAACACGGCAAATATATTAAGAGGTCCAAACCTATTAGCAGATCTTTAGGCAATCCATTCAAAAAAAGTGACATCTTGGCCAGCTATAACCTAGAGTAGATTTCCACTATAATTTATACCACTTTATGGTGTTAATTATAGTAAATATGTTGGTCCGCAAGGGGTTTTACTCCTGCCTCTAAGACCCATTTAAGAAAAATAAGGCCAAGATTGACATAAAATACTGAACAGTCATGAATTTATGTTAAAATAAGGCATATGCAGAAATTTGTAATTTATGTAGAAAGAAAACTGGCATACACAGTGAAGGAAATAATTATTTGATCCCTTGCTGATTGTGTAAATTTGCTCACTGACAGAGACATGAACAGTCTATAATTTTAAGGGTGGTTAATTTTAACATTGAGAGATAGAATATCCAAAATAAAATCCAGGAAATCACATTATATAAATTATATAAAATGTATTTGCATTTTGCAGTGAGAAATAAGTATTTGATCTCTCTGGCAAATAAAACTTAATACTTGGTGGCAAAACCCTTGGTGGAAAGCACAGCAGTCAAACATTTTTGTAGCTGATGATGAGGTTTGCGCACATGTCAGGAGGAATTTTGGTCCACTCCTCTTTGCAGGCCATTTCTAAATCATTAAGATTTTGAGGCTGTCGCTTGGAAACTAGGAGCTTCAACTCCCTCCATAAATTTTCTATGGGATTAAGGTCTGGAGACTGGCTAGGCCACTCTATGACATTAATGTGCTTCTTTTTGAGCCACTCCTTTGTTACCTTGGCTGTATGTTTTGGGTCATTGTCTTGCTGGAAGACCCAGCCACGAACCATTTTTAATGGAGGTTGTCTCTCAGGATTTTACGGTACATGGCTTCATCCATTCTCCCATTGATGCGGTGAAGTAGTCCTGTGCCCTTAGCAGATGAAATTCTTCCCAAAAACAAAATGTTTCCAACCCTCCATGCTTACAGTGGGACGGTGTTTCTTTGGGTCATAGGCAGCATTTCTCTTCCTCCAAACATGGTGAGTTGAATTAATGCCAAAGAGTGCAGTTTTTGTCTCATCCGACCACAACACCTTCTCCCAATCACTCACAGAATCATCCAAATAAATTTATATCAATGTGATTTTCTGGATTTTATTTAGGATATTCTATGTCTCATTGTTAAAATTATAGACTGTTCATGTATTTATCAGAGAGGAAATTTACACAATCAGCAAGGGATCAAATAATTATTTCCTTCACTGTATAGGCTTCCCCCACTGTTTGGTTACTTTGAGTAATTTCCTGTGCAATTATGTGTTGCAATCCAAATGAAGAAAACTGTGTGGACAAGGCCTATGAAGTACATAGCCATGTATTTCAACTTGCATACTGCCACTTTGGACTTGCACAGATTGCCCTTCTATATTTCCAAGTTGATTAAGCAGGTTGGCTTTTTGATTTCCTTAAAACAAGGGTGGGGAGCCTCTTTTTCTGCCAAGGGCAATCATGATACTATTAACGTCATTCACAGGGTATACAAAATTATTCACTTTAAAATCAGCCTGCTACAGTATATTTGACCAAACATTTCATTAACTCAACCCTAATGTGATGGCTGGAACTGCCTCTCTCCCTGATCAGCACAAGCAGAAGTGTACATTGCTGAAGAGATGAGGGCATTAAATCTTGTCCATGCTGTTTCCCAGCTACAGCACATTGGGTGTTAAATGGCATGGACTAGGGTTGCAACTGAAGAGCTGTATATCTCTCCTCCTCCTTCCAATGTTGTTCTGTTCGCACCTACCCCAACCATGTAGAAGAGTATTAGAATATAAATGGCATAAACTACATTTGGCCCTGAAGTCCTGGATGCCCCCTCCCAATGGTTTAGATGTAAAGCACTTCAGTATCCATTCCCTTAGTGCTATAATGTTCATGCCCTCTCTTCAACATATTGCAGCTGTTACTGACAAGCTCAATGTCCCTGAGTCAACAAACCAGTGTCAAGAACTTTGAGAGGATGGTTCAGTAGCAGTAGCACATTGGGTGTTGTTGCTATAGGTGTATGGATCCACAAACTCCCAGGGTCTGCCATTATTGTGCTCTTACAACTAGTGTGTGAGCGATTTTTATCGACAAAGTTGAAATCACAAGGTTTTTATGGTGATCGAAATTTCCAGATTCAAGCGATAATTAAGGTTAAATCTGAGCTCATCTATTAAGATCGCGACGCCTTTTTCGGCGCTTCCTGTAATTTTGGTCGGCCAGCAAATCAGATTATCAGAATAAGCAGGGTGAGATGTGTGTGCAACGTCAACTGGGATGTGTATGGTTGCGATTGGCTGGAAAAAATCACATGACCTCTTTAACATAGAACAAGATTTCCCTTTTTCAGCCTCAGTGTCTCTCAGCGTCTCAAGGGGATCGGACCTGGGCGCTCTGCTGTGGCCAACAGCTCAGCGAAATTAGACATTTCTGCACAGAGAAACCTCTACTATTAGCTGAGATCCTTCCAATCTTAGTTAGATTAGAGGATTTGAAGATTTTATGTAGTTTAGCTAGAGAATTTTAAAGCCGAATCTACCGCTGTAAATTCCACAGGCGGTGGGACGAGGGGGGGGGGGGGGCCCGCGGTGCGAACACAGACAAGCTCTATCTATAAAGAACACTGAATAAAGTTCACCAATACTTAGTGTAGACTTTGTATGGAATAGCTTTATTATTAAACAGTTTGCTATTGAAATTTTTCCCTAGATATTGGGCAGCCTGAACTTATATTGGATACACATCATTTCTAGTAAACTGCAGGTTTTTGTTAGCTGCAAAACTCCACTTTTATTATCAGTATACATTTCAGATAGGTGTTTCATTTTCAATTTTACCCATTACACCTGTGACTGTTGATATATCCACCTTGCAGTTAAATTACAATACAGCAATCTTGTAGTCAGCACAGGTTGTTGTTCCCAAAAAATCCGTGTATCGTACGAAAACATCACAGTTACGTGTTTTTTACTTTGCGCACCCAGCAATGTGCATTGACGAAGCATCCACGTAAATCTTAAAACAGTTTTTCTATATTCACCAAAGGTGAATTAAAAGGGTGCAAAAAATACCGTTTATTATACCAAAACATAACAGTTACGTTTTTTTTTTGACTTTTGCGCCCCAGCATTGTTCATTGACGCAGCATCTACGTAAATCTTAAAACAGCAATTCTATATTCACCACAGGTGAATTGAAAGGTGCAAAAAATTCCCGTTTATTATACAAAAACATAACAGTTAATTGTTATATTATTTTTGCGCACCCAGCATTGTTCATTGACGCAGCATCTACGTAAATCTTAAAACGGCAATTCTATATTCACCACAGGTGAATTGAAAGGTGCAAAAAAATACCGTGTATCATACGAAAACATAATGGACACATATTGCAAAATGACTTGTTTTTGCAAGATCTTTAACATAGCTATCATCTCTGTATTGAGGACAAACCCATTTAATACAATGAAAAAAACAGAAACCAGGACATGGTGGGATTCCATCCTATTTTAAAAATGTTTTTCTAGAATTAAACTACTAAAAATTTGGGAAATGTACAAAATAGCTGGTAAGAAAAATTCCCCTGAATTGTACAAGGGAGGTACAGGAAAACTTGACAGATTTTAGGTTTTTTCAGAGGACATGGAGTATGGAGCACGGACAGAGAACAAAGTACAGAGACAATTTCCTCCAGCACGTTGAGTAAAATGAGCAAAAGAATGCCAAGCAAAAGGGCACCTGGGTGTAACTCGAGCGTTAACCACCCGGATTTCCAAGTGAAGCTCAATTGGTCTGCACTCATACGGAGGGACAAGCGCTACCCAGGTATTGACTGGTTACTGAGGAAGGTGGAGTTCTCACACTTCCGCTTCCGCACTCTGCTTCGCACTTCAGTTTTTTTTTGCTGCGGTCATTTAGGGGATTTTAACCTGCGTGTTAATAGATGACGGACGCCCCGCTGGGGCTCTTTACCGCACCCACTGTAACTCCGGCCCTGGGTCATGCTGTGGACAGGACATTCTAGTCAATGCCAGTTCAACTAAAATGGTTTTTTAAAAGACTCCTTTTCCGGGACTTTGTAAACTGGGGTCAGACAGGTTTAATGGGCTTACTGTGGGGCCCCGGACGGGACAGTATTGTCCAGTTCAATTGGGTGGTTGAAAGCCCTTCCTTTTTCTGCATTTTTTAAAACTGGGGGTCCGGGTTTTTAATGTCATTCTGCGGTCAGGAGGGTTTTAAGTTAGTGCCCAGTTCAAAAAAAAAATGGTGGTTGAAAACTCCTTTTGCGGCACTTTTTAAATCTGGGGTCTGCAGGTTTGGGGCTCATGCTGCTTCCAGGAAAAGGAAGTAAATGTCCAGTTCAAGTAACAGATGGTTCAAATCAACTGCCTTCGGGCATTTTTTAATTTTTGTGGGTAGATTTTTTAAGGGTCATGCTGTGGTGCAAACAGGGATAGAAAGGCTGTGACTTTTTTTCTGTGACTTTTTAACCAAAAAAGTGTTTCCTAAATGAGCACGATCCATTTGACTGTTGTGGATGTTTAATTTCAGCTTCCCACCTTGTTTGGTGTAATAATGAAGGGTTTTTGTTCCCAAACTTTAAAAGGAATCGCTCATAATCGATGTCCTATCGAAAAACCTATCGATAGCGGCCGACTATCGACATCGCTCGCTCGATAGCCAACGCAATCGCTCAACACTACTTACTACAAATTGGTCTCAGAATATGGTGATGGAAATTAAATTAAAAAAAATTAACAGTAAAAGATAATAAAGTTATGGCTTTTAGAAGCTAAGGATAAAAATGTAAAAAAAAATTAGAAATAAAAATAAGTCACTTCTGTTTCTAACCATGTTGTATACATAGTTTTAGGCTATGTCTCCACTGCACACAAAAAGGATCGTTTTTACAGCGTTTTTCATTTCCTAAAAACGCTGAAAAAACTACTTAAAACAGGTCACATGTAATTTAATCTTAAAAATGTCCTGTAGTCTCCACAGAACATTTTTTTTGCTGGTCGTTTTCTGAAATATGTTACAAAAAAACGACTGAGCAGGGCAGAAAATTTACTTTTGGAGTTTATGTAAAGCGTCGGGCATTTGCAAAAATCCATAGCTATTATAATGCTTTGCACTTCTGAAAAAATATGCGTGTAAAAAACCCGCAAAAAAATGCAAAATGCACCAAATAACTGCCTTTTTTTAGCAGTTTTTGATAGACGGTGAACAAAAAACTCAGTTTTATGAACGTTTTAAGGATTTGGTTTTCAGTGAGTTTTTTGTCCAATGCCCTGTAGACCTAGCCTTAGGCATCATAGCTACACTGCATTGATGCTAAAAGTAGTTTATGGTTAGCACTGATTAGTAAATATTACCGATGACCTTTGGAGGTTGAGGTTATCTTACCATCAGTTTTTCAAGTGACCTTTGTTATGTGTACCCCATCTAGCAACTTGTGAAGCTAGTGATCAAAGGCTTAGAGGCAAGCTCTCTGTGATGTTTATTTTCTATTTTTTCTAATCAGATGAATAATCAAAGTAATCACAAGAGAGCAATAACATAACAAACCAAACAATACATAGTCCAACATGTATTAAAATTAGGGACACAATGTCTAGTGTTTTCAAATTATAAGCAGATCCCACCAAAACTGACTGGATCTCACACAACTGTATGTGTAGCTATGCGGCTAGAGCTAGCCACACACTTTAATTAGCTGTCAGATCCATGCTCATTCCCCCGAAAGGAAAGAGAAGGAGAATGGGAACTGATATAGCCCAGCCAACTACCAAGGGATTTGTGTTACCAGCACTCTAGGAAAACTGTTTAATAGCATCATCAACAAAGAAATCTTCATCTTCCTTACACAGCATGACATCCTCAGCAAAAGCCAAGCTGGCTCCCTGCCAAATCTCCGCACCAATGACCACCTCTACATTCTGCACAGCCTCAACCAGACCCATGTCCATAACGCAAAACATCGGAAAATATGTCCCAGCTTTGTAGACTTCAAGAAGGCTTTTGACTCGATGTGGCACCCCAGTGGAATAGGAGGGCGAACTTATGACAACATTAAAGGGGTTGTCTCACTACAAGGATTGCTTTTTATGTTAAAGATCTTGCAAAAACAAGTCACTTTGCAATATATCTCCATTAACAGTGTCCTACCTATTCTGAGATATCAGCATACAAAGTCAAAAAGCAGCTCACCTGTAGCTTCCTTTGCGAGCTTTCGGTTCAGGGTGCCTTCCCTTGTTTCCAAATTCAAAACAGCATACAAAGAAACGAACCAGCTTCAGCAATCGGTAATGCTTAGATTGAGGTAAAGTATTTGCAGGTGCAGACCGGGCTTACTTAAAAAATTATCATATATTTATTCATTCTTCGTAAAATCAAAACATCAACATAGACATACAAACGAGAGACCCGTCACCTTTTGTGGTTTAGGTTAAATGGAGCTGAACCGCCTGCCAGCACTGGTTGCTATAGCTACAGACCTGCCTTCTACTGCAGCCTAGTAGAAGGCAGTAAACACGCCCCTGAATTCAGAATGAAACCAAGAAAACAGGACTTCGGTAAGATGAATCAATGTAGTGAGAAAACCCCTTTAAGAATTTATTCACAGTTGGAATAAAGATGCAGTAAATGAATAGTCAATTCTGAAAATCAATGTAGCAGATTTACTAATAAAACTGCACAAGAATTTGCACAAAAAACTGGGCTAAATGCCTTTTACCACATTTATTACACGTTTTAGACATGTTTTGCATCTCTTTCAACTAGATGGCTAAGATGGCTTTGTGGTACGAGGGGGAGTGGCTTGGTGACATGACCTGTGATGCAATATTGTGTGTAAACTAAACCAATCAATAGATAGTATGAAGTTAGACGAAAGTGCCTAACACTTTATCAAACAGCATAAGCACTCTGATAAATTTGACACTTTTTAACTGTCTACTGTACATTTACCATGAGTATGAGGAAAGGGGTCAAGCATAAGTATCTAACAGGGTAATGGGTGCCAAGGCTTATTGATTCATGCTGGAAGGGAAGGCTTGACTGCCAAGTCAAATCCCACAGAAGAGCTACTGTAGGACAAATAGATGAACATCTTAATCCTGACTATGATAGCACATGGTACAATACAGCTTGCCTCAAATGGGGCTACATAGCTGTAGGTTGGTGAGAGTTACTATGCTCACCCTTGTTTTCTGCTGAAAGTGTCTACAGTGGGCATGTGCAGGGCCGTCTTTTCCATTGGGAAGGGTAGATGGCTGCCCGGAGGCCCCATGAGCATCGGGGGTCTGCCTAACTTGCCTAGTGAACACAGGAGCTTGGGGCTTTATTTTAACACTGCCAGCCTGTCTGCGCTGTAAAGAGTCATATGCCAGCGGTAGACAGTGAAAGCTGATACCTAGAAGCAGGGGTGGGAGCGAACTACCTTGAGCGACACTCGGCCTGTGCGTCGGATCCAGGTGGCATGTCCTGGCTTAGGTGGCATGATGATATCACGCCGCTTACGCCGGGTATTAGTGTCCACAGCCAGCTCCTCAGCAGGGGAACGGGAAGGGGTAAGTATACTTTTTTTATATTTCTTCTACTCAGGCAGAGGGGGCAAAGTACCTACAGGGGGTTGTATACATACAGGGGCATATATACCTACAAGGTGCTGTATACCTATAGGGGGCAAATATACCTACAGGGGGCTATATACCTACAGGGGGCATATATACCTACAGGGGGCATATGCACCTACAAGGGACTGTATACATACAGGAGGCATATATACCTACATGGTTCTGTATGCTAACAAGAGGCTATGCACCTACAGGGGGCTATACACACACCTACAGGGGGCATATATACCTACAGGGGGCAGTACACAAACAGAGGGCTGTATACCAAGAGTGGGCATATATACTTACAGGGTGCGATATATAACTACAATGGTCATATATTCCTACAAGGGGCTATAAACTTACATGGGGCTACACACCTAGAGGGGGCATATATACCTACTGGGAGATATTTACCTACAGGGGGCAAATATACCTACAGTGGGCAATATATAAGTACAGTGGGCGGTATACCTACAGGAGGCATATATTCCTATAGGGGGCATTTATACCTACAGGAGGCTGTGTACCTTTCTACCGGGGTCTGTATGCCTATCTACAGAAGGTGGTATACCTAACTATCTACATGAGGATGTATATATACCTACAGGGGGATGTATACCTTCCGTTCTACAGTGGGCTATATACTTACACATGGCTATGTACCAACAGGGTGTTATAAAACTACCTATCGATTTATTGGTTGCTATATACCTGCCTATGGGGGGCATTTATACCTACCATCTACACGGGGCTGTTTATCTACCTACAGGGGACATATATGTCTACCTATCTACAGGAATTGATAGGGAGGTGCTGGATAATTGAGGATTTTAAGATGTTTGTGTTGTAAATTTTGCAGGGATGAGTTGTGACCGGGGGAAGTTGCCATGGAGGTCTGAATTTGAAGGAGAGGAGAAGGGAGAGAGAACAACTCATCAAAGAAGAGAACGACTCATAAAAGATGATGTCTCCTGTGAGTCCCTGGATGTCAGGGGTTATTTTCCTTCTGTGTTGAATCAGTGCTGTATTCACAGTCATGTGATGTGACCTGAGCTGGTGTTTGAAACTATATTGTCTCTATATGGTGGTGTTGTAGGTTATTCGTTTAAGTTATTGATAATGTATATATTTATTACTGTGAGTGGTTATGTTGATTGGGGGGACCATCTGGGCACAGCTCTGCCCAAGGGCCCATAATGCCGTTAAGATGGCCCTGGGCATGTGAGCTTTAAAACTAGACCATTAAGCAATGGAAGAAGGTGGCCTGATAAGTCACATTTATTTTATATCATGTGAATGGCTAGGTATGTGGGCAAGAGATGGCACAAGAATGCATTGGGGGAGGAAGGCAAGCCTAAGGGGCAGTGTAATGCTACGGGCAATGTTCTGTTTGGAAATCTTGGGTCCTGAAATTGATGTGGATGTTACTTTGACACCTACCACATACTTAGATATTCTTACAGACCAAGCACACCCTTCATAGCAATGGTACTCTCTAATGTGAGTCGCCTTTTAGCAAGTTAATGTGCACGCCAAACTGAAAAAATTGTTTAGGAATGTTTTGTAGATCATGACAATGAGACCAGTTGCTAGTCATCTATTGTCACCATTGTACTTTTTGACTTATGTTATGTAACCCCCTTGAATATACAGCGCTGGAATCAATAGCGCTTTAATAATAATAATAAAAATAACTTGGCCTCCAAATTTCCCAGACTTCCATTTGATCCAAATTCTCCAGATCTCAATTCGATCAAACATCTGTTGGATGTGCTGGAAAAAGTCTGATCCATGATGGCCACAATTCGCAGTTTATGGGACTTAACAGCTAACACCTCCTATGCTCTACGTGAGCCCTAGATAAAGCAGTTTAGTAACACTATACACACAGATAAGGTTCTGCAGCTTCCCCTTTACTTCCTGGTCTCTAGGGTTTCCTGGAAACTGGTTGTGTGGTGAAGCAAAAAAAAAAAAAAAAAAAAGAACTTCTTAAAAAATAACTTGCATCATTCATCTGCCTATAATGTTTTCTGTGCTTATTTTTGCCTTTAACACACTGTATATAGCCTCTCTGTAGCTGGGAAGCAGTATTGAATGTTGTTTCCTTTGCTCTGTGAGACTGCAAGCCCCAGGATCCTTTGTCGATCATCCTTACTACCAAGCTTAGCATGTGCTTTCTATTTCCCACTCGATGTTAAAAGCTTTGGGAGGCAGGACCAAAGAGGTGTCACTTTAAAGGGTTCCCTAAAAAAACAAACCTCTTTAGTCAACTGATCTCCTGGATTTTCGTACTTCCTGTCATCAAACTGCTGAAGTCCAACTACTGAAATCCCACAGAACATGTACTAAAAGTTCATTATAAAAGTGGCCAATTTTGGCAGAAATAATATTTAGAAAATATCTTTTCCCTTGGGCAACTGTTCTGGAGAGGCTTTCTGATATCTCTGAAAACTTTATACAGCTAGAAACTGAGATAAAATATAAAAAAAATTAACTAGTACTCGGGAGTTCCACTTTCCATTGCCAGACTCCCAGCGATGGCATCTGATTGCATATTCAGCACATGACCACTGAGGCCAGTGATTGGCAGCACAGTCATGTTAGCAATAGATATGATGTTACTGCTGGAGGACCAGTAGAGGGTACTAGGGCCTACAGTGCTGGAACTTCAGCTATGGGAGAAATAAGTACCAGTTAATTTTTATTTTGGCCAAGCCATGTCCTGTACAGGGTTTCTGAAAGTCTCAAGAAAACCCCTTTAATCTAGTTACATTTCTCTGACAATTAATTCTCAGTTATTGCAGCAGCCTCAAAACACACATATACTCTGCTCAACCATCTATTTAGACGATGCAGGAAGGGATGGCAAGTCACCAATTTGGTAGCCCCCAGGAAATTTGTTAAACAAAAAAAAAAAAAAAAGGTAAAATACAACAAAAAAAATAAAAACATGCGTTTTTCATACAACCCATATGAAAAAGACACATATGCATGTTTTTCTCACTATCTGACATGAAATCAGAATAAACCTTACCCGTTTTAGGTCAATTAGGATTACCAAAATTATTTCTATTTGCCAAATGCCAGAATAATCAGAGAGAGAAATTTTTTACGGCATTTTTATTACTTTCTACAAAGCCAAAAGTTTCCATACATTTCATTAGTATTTGGTTGCATTGCCCTTAAACTGTATGAATTGGGTCAAATGTTTTGGGTATCCTTCCACAAGCTTCTCACTATAGTTGATAGGAATTTTGGACCATTCCTCCTGACAGGACTGGTGTAACTGAGCCATGTTTGTAGGTCGCCTTGCTCACACCTGCCTTTTCAGCTTTCCCCATAAATTTTCAATAGGATTGAGATCAGGGCTTTGTGATGGCCACTCCAAAACATTGACTTGGTTATCCTTAAAGGGTTGTCTCACTACAAGGATTGCTTTTTATGTTAAAGATCTTGCAAAAACAAGTCACTTTGCAATATATGTCCATTAACAGTGTCCTTCATATTCCTAGATATCTCCTCTTGGGCTGCATCAGCTCCTCAGGTCGCTATAGTTACAGACATGTTCAATTTCTCCTGATAGGCTGCCAACGCAGACCTGGTGTCCTCAGCAGCTCCTCGCTGCAGGGAAGTAGAAGTCAGTAAAGCCAGTAAATTCAAAATGAAACTGAGAAAACAGGACTGAGGTATGATGAATCGATATAGTGAGACAACTCCTTTAAGCCACTTTGTAACCAGTTTGGCAGTATGCTTAGGATCATTGTCCATTTGGAAGACCCATTTCTGCTCAAGCTTTAAATTCCTGACTAATACCTTGAGATGTTGTTTCAGTATTGCCCCATAATCTTCTTTCCTCATGCTGCCATCTATTTTGTGAAGTGCACCAGTCCCTCCTGCAGTAAAACAACCCCACAACATGATGCTGCCACCCCCCCGTGTTTCACAGTTGGGATGGTGTTCTTAGGCTTCTAAGCTTTTCCCTTTTTCCTTCAAACGTAACGATTGTCATTATGCCCAAACAGTTAAATTTTAGTTTCGTCAGACCACAGGACATGTCCCCAGAAATGTAGGTCTTTGTTCTTGTGCAGTTGCAAACATTAATCTGGCTTTTATATGTTTCTTTTGGAGTAATGGCTTCTTCCTGGCAGAGCGACCTTTCAGTCCATGTTGATATAGTACTTGTTTCACTGTGGATAATGACACAATCTCACCAGCTTCCACCAGCATCTTCACAAGGTCTTTTGCTTTTGTTCTTGGCTTGATATGCACATGTCGGACCAAAGCACATTAATCTCTGAGACACAGAACCCACGGCTGTACATTCTCATCTTGTTTGTACTTGCGTATAATTGTTTGTACAGATGAACAAGGCACCTTCAGGTAACTGGAAATTGCACCCAAGGATGAACCAGACTTATTCAAGTCCACAAGTCTCTTCTTGATATCGTCTTTAGACTTTCCCATGATGTTACACACAGAAGCAGTGTGTTTCTAGTGTGCATTAATAATCCTAGTGTATGTAAACTTTTGACTTTGCAGAAAGTAATAAAAATGCCTTAAAAATTCACTCTCTCTAATTATTCTGCATTTGGCAAATTATAATAATTGTGGTAATCCAATTGACCTAAAACGGGTAAGGTTTATTCTGATTTCATGTCAGGTAGTGAGAAAAACATGCATATGTGTCTTTTTATACAGTGTATGTAAACTTCTGGTTTCAACTGTACATATAATTAATACACACTGAGTTATGACCATTTTCTTCTTTCTACATCAGCTGCGTGTAGCTGTGTAATAGGCTGTCTGAATGGTTAAAAGGCGCGATTTGCAAAAAGGAATGATGATTGGCTTTCGGCCCAAGGATGGAGGTACTTGTGAGACTGTGCAGTTTGTGAACTGTTCCCATGCTGCTGTGGTAAAAGTGTATTGAGAGTGGACAAATAGAACCACTGTGAATAAGAGAGGTGGAAACTACGGAGCAGCATGTGCCATACATGTGAGGGGTGAATGTCAGTTACGAAGGTAAGTGAAGGTAGACTGACACACTCCAGTAGAGCAGTTCACCAACAAACTGAACCAGTGGTCTAACAGTACTGTAGTGTGTCTAAAACAAAAGTTCAATGAACCCTACTGTGTATGAATCTCCAAAGCAGATGCATGGTTACAGCGCCACTGCATGGCTGCAATGGCTGTATCAGAAATGGAACTACAATGATTGGCAAGGGATTGCCTTTTCCAGTGATTATAATAATAATAATAATAATAATAATAATCTTTATTTATATAGCGCCAACATATTCCGCAGCACTTTACAAATTCAAGGGTAAACGTACAGACATTACACATTAAAAGTACTTACAGATGAGACACAAGGTGTGAGGGCCCTGCTCGTGAGAGCTTACAATCTATTAGGGTGTATGGGTGAAACATACGGTAAGAAGTGCCAAGTTTACAATGGTCCAGCCTTGTTTCATAATTAGGGGGTGGTTTACATGAAAAATGGATGAACCTGCCACCCAGACTGTACATCTATATACAGATAAGTGCCTGTGAGTGCCCTAGTGTAGGGAGTGACAAATGTGTGTGATAGCAGTTAGGGATCTTGGTGGGCCAGGCTGAGAAGATGTTTTCTCAGGGCCCTCTTAAAACTATGAGGGTTGTGAATGGGCCTGATTGTCCGTGGTAGCATATTCCAGAGAACTGGTGCCACACGTGTGACATCTTGGAGACGGGCATGGTAGGTTCGGATGATTGATGAGTGTAATCTGATATCATCAGCAGAGTGGAGAGCACGGGTAGGCTGGTAGACAGAGACGAGGGAGGAAAAGTAGGGGGGGCAGCGTTTTGGAGAGCTTTATTAGTGAGAATGCTGAGTTTATACTGTATCCTGTACTGCATGGGCAACCAGTGCAGTGACTGACACAGGGTAGAGTCATTAGTATAGCGGCTGGAGAGAAAGATGAGCCTGGCTGCGGCAGTCAGGACAGAGTGAAGGGGGGCGGGTTTGCAGAGAGGGAGACCGATAAACAAGGAGTTACAGTAGTCAAGACGAGAAAGAATAAGAGCCACAATGAGAGTTTGAGTTGTTTCCACAGTGAGAAACGAGGATTCTGGAGATGTTCTTGAGGTGCAGGTGACAGGAATGGGAAAGGGATTGGATATATGGGGTGAAGGTCAGATCAGAATCTAATATAACCCCCAGACAGCGGGCCTGCTGCCTAGGAGTAATGGTGGTAACACATACAGAACAGCAATACAGGGTGGGGTTGGTTAGTGATGGCGGAAAAGCAAGAAGTTCAGTTTTTAGTGAGGTTTAGTTTCAGATGGAGAGAGGACATGATGTAGGGGGACTGCGGCCAGACAGTCAACTGGTGTTTTGTAGCAGGGCTGGAGTGATGCCACGGGAGGAGGTGTATAATTGGGTGTCATCAGCATAGAGATGGTACTGGAAGCCAAATCTGCTGATGGTTTGTCCAATGGGGACTGTGTAGAATGAAAAGAGGAGAAGACCTAGAACTGATCCCTGAGGAACTCCAACATCAAGAGGGAGAGGAGAGGAGATAGAACCAGAAAATGAGACACTGAAGGAGTGATCAGAGAGGTAAGATGAGAACCAAGCGAGAGCGGTGTCCTGGAGGCCACTGGTGCTGAGCATGCGGAGGAGAAGGTGGTGATCCACAGTGTCAAACGCTGCAGAGAGATCCAAGAAGAAGCACAATGAGTAGTTACCCTGGAATTTTGCTGTTAAGAGTCATTTGAGACTTTAACTAAGGCAGTTTCCGTGGAGTGTAGGGTGCGGAAACCTGATTGCAGAGGTCAAGAAGAGAGTTAGTGGAGAGATAGCGGATTAGGCGAGAGAGTAGACCAAGCGTTCCAGGAGTTTAGAGATGAAGGGCAGGTTAGAGACTGGTCGGTAGTTGGCAGCGCAGGATGGGTCCAGAGAGGGCTTTTTTAGTAAAGGGGTTATATGGCGTGTTTGAAGGAAGATGGGAAAGATCCCAGTGGAGAGAGGTTACAGATTGCAGTAAGGTGAGAGAGGGACAGCTGGAGAAATAGACTGGACGAGGTGGGAAGGAATGGGGTCAGTAGAGCAGGGGTGGGCGTGCAGACAGGAGAAGCCTGGACACTTCTTCCTCTGTCGTCGGGTCAAGGGCTGAGAGTAGATTAGAGGACATGCGGGAGGGGATGGGATGGGTATTACTTGGGGACTGAGATATGTGTAGCCGGATATTTTCAATTTTGTCTTTGAAGTGAGTGGCCAGGTCTTCAGCACAGAGGTGAGTAAATGGGGCCAGATCTCTAGGCCTTAGGAGGGAGTGGAAGGTGTCAAAGAGGCGTTTTGGGTTGTTGTGTAGTGTTGAGATGAGGGAGGTGAAATTTTTTTGTTTGGCACAATGCAGGGCAGAGTGGTATGTTCTGAGCATGAATTTGTAGTGGAGAAAGTCTGCAGGTAGCTTCGACTTTCTCTACAGCCGCTCAGCACACCTGGAACAGCACTGCAGATGGCGAGTCTGAGGTGTTTTAACATTTTTTGCATCAGTAAATGATGGATGTTTTCATGTCAGGTAAGAAACTTAAAAAAACAAACACCCTGCAACCACTGCTGGAACAACATAAGCTGTAGGTGGTAGTGTTAGGGCTTGTTCACACGGCTTATTTTGGGACGGATTTCAGTCCGTATTTCGCACCGTATTTGCTCACCAATACGGCTGAAATCCGTCCCAGGCATTACGCTAATCCACAGTTCTCATAGAGAACTATGGATTCCGTCTCCTCTCCCCGCTCTGCGAATACGCCGAGGGGGGAGAAAGTGACATGCACATTTTTTACGGCGTGTACGCGCCGTGAATAATGAATGTCTATGGGGCCGGCGAGCTGCCGGCCGCCCGCCCCCGCTGCACGGCAGCCGGCATAATTGCGGGGCGAAATCCGTCTCTGCAATTACGCCGGCAATAAGCCATGTGAACTGGCCCTTATAGTCTGGGGAATGTTCTAATGTCATTCCCTGGGCTCATTCATCCATGTAGAAGGCACTTTCAACTGATTTTGGTATGAATCCATCCTTGCAGATCATATACACTCATATATGCTGATCGTCTTCCCCGGGGCAGATCGAATCTTGTAGCAAAACAATGTCACACTGGTAGAAATGTCCTACACTAACTGGAGTATGACCAAGACTTTCAAGTTCTACCCTGGCCTCCTAATTTCCCAGACTTAAACCTAATTGAGCATCTGTGGGACAACCTCGATCATTGTGTTCACTCTTTGGATTCTCCTCCAAACACCCTCCAGCAGCCACGATTAAGGAGACGCAGTCTCTGAAATGCGTCAACGTGTTTTTACTTTGTTTACTTTTTTGGTCTTTCGTAGCCCACCCTTCGTTCCCATGGATGTCATTTTTTTAACTGTATACAATAAATATGGATTTTTAACCTAAGATTATCCTGCGGAGGTGAAGCTGGTCATCGTTTTCCTGAATCTTAATCTCCAGCTCTAGATACCTGTAACAACCTACTAAGACCTTATTGAGTCATTGACAACCAGGCTCGGTTTGGCCCACACGGAAATAGGGGAATCTCTTAGGCATTGTGAACCCCTGGCCATGACAGTATTGGGGCTGCTTTTCAGTGCGAAAGGCAGAGAAATAGAGGCAGAAAGCAAGAGGTAAAGTGAAGGAGTCATGTACAGTAGCTATAGAGTGTGGTGCAAGAATCCACTCCACTGGTGGGCCCAGGACACCCCACTCCGACACTACTCCCAACTGGTCTAGCTGCTGTTAGTGCTGCACACAGCAGTTACTCAAGATATAAGATATAATGATTTGACACTGTAAACCTAAAATTAAATACATAATACAGATTCTTTAAGCAATTATCACTCATCCATGAAAAGAAAGTATAAAATGTTTTTAGAATGAAACCGTGTAGAACAAGAATGCAAATGTGTAAGAACAACCAGTTAAAGGGATTTTTTCACAATGAGCCAGCTATCCACCCCAGTGATCACTTTAAGGACCCCTTCATACTTATATTGTATGGCTTCATGAAGTTTTAAAAGCATTTTATTTTATTTTTAAATTAGATTTTTTTTTTATTAAACAAGTCAAAGTGTATACAATAAACTCCAGATACAATAAGGAGCAGATGCATAGTAATAACATAGCAAAGTATTTTTTTTGTTTTACAATTAGATTTTTATAACACAAAACAGTACCAGATAGGCACCACACCCAGAGAGAGAAAAAAACCCTCCCTTCCCTCCCAGAGCATGGTCCATCCCAAAACCTTCAGAAGGAAAAGAAGACATAAGAGCAAAAGGTGGTCTATCACTTAACAGCTAGATACAGATAAGATATTGGGCGACATGTATTAACGGGCTTTACGCCTGTTTTTTGGAGTAAACTGCTCCTTCCGGCCCGAATCCCCCTGTCGGACGCAGGGATGCGGTGTTAGGCGCAGCGTTCGCTACTTTCAGCTGCGCCCCGCATGAAGGGGCAGGCAATGGGCGCGGTGTGGGCGCGGTGTAGGCGTTTCGGGGCGGGACGCAGCGCGCTCGAAAACTCCGGGGCATGTACGATCGCGAGTCGGCAAAGCGAGGGGGCCCGGGTTCCCGCGCTTTTGCGCCCGCAAGCGGGCCCGGGTTTTTATTTTGGTTAAATCCCCGGCGGGCGGCGAAGTGAAGCAAAATGGGAAACAGCGGGGAAAAACAAGAAGATCCCCGACAAAAAATCTCGGGCTCCGCTCCGTGCGGCATGGAGTTTTGATTCCGAAAAAAACCCTTTTTAAATAAAGGCGGAAAACATGTCAGAAAAGAGCTAAACCTAAAAAAATAAACTTAATAAAAAAAAAAAACATTTTCCCAAAAATCTAAAAACGGCGCAATTTTCAAAAAATTTCCGGATTTTGGAAATCCGGGAAATACAGAAATTTTAAAAAATTCCCTAAAAAGCAAATTTCTCTTTTGGCGGCAAAAACCGGCCAATAAGAATAGGAGCGCAGTAAAACCATTAAAAAACCCTATGCAAAAACGATTGCCCAAAATCAAATCAACGGGGGGACATTTTCCAAAATACATTTAAAAATGCAAAAAAGAGCTGTTTGGTTGAGTAGGGGGGGCCTTGGCTATCTCGGCCAATCAAAAATAGGAGCGACAAAGCCCCCTTTTATACCCTTGGAGAATTTTGAACCAATCAAAATCCAAGGCGGGCAGTTCAAAATACAGAAAAAAAGGGCAAAAAAGAGCGATTGGTTAATGCAAAAGGGGAGAGCGGTGACGTTTCCAAAGGGGGTTTTTCTAATGAAATCTGAAATAAAAATGTACAGGGCCGAAATCATTTTGATAAAATACAGAAGTTTTCCCGATGTGTATATAAAATGAAAAATTTTAAAAGGGGGTAACGAAAAAAAAATTTTAATTTCAAAAAAAACTTTTTTATTTCTTTTTTTCTTTTACACCCAACAGTACTATTGATTCCTTAAAACAAAAAATAAAGAAATAAACAGGGATTTTATTGAATTAATTTTTTTTTTTTCGTTCCCCCCATATTTTTTTATTTTATTTTACTTTTTGGGAAAACTTCTGAAAGTTTTTATAATTTGATTTTGGCCATGTACAGTTTTTTTTTCCAGTTTGGGCATTAAAAAACCCCCATAGGAGGTCCTCCCCTCCCCCATTGGTCCCAAATAAAGGGCGCCTTTTTAATTTTACCCAAAATTCCAGAGCTCGCTCAAATTTTTTTTTCCCCTTTTTGAACTCTATGAGAAAGTAGCTCCCCGCCTGATTGGCTAAGCGGACAGCCCCCGAGTAAAACCAATCAGTTTTTTCTCTTTTTACTGTATTTTGAACTGTCCCGATTTGGGGAATTGATTGGTCAATTTTTCTCCAAAATTTTTTAAAAAGGGGTCCCTGTCGCCCCTATTCTGTTTGGGTAAATTTCTCCTCCAAAATATAAGGGGGCCACTGCCCGCTCCTATTTTTGATTGGCTGGTTAATGCCGACCAAGGAGAACGTTTAAAACCCAATTTAAAATTACTGTTTTTCCCCAGCAATTTCTCTTTTGGAAATTTTCCTTTTAGGTAGGGGGGGGCCCTCAGGGGACAAACGCGTGTTGGGGATTTTATTAATGGTTTTTTATAAAAGGGGTTTCAGCTCTTTTTCAGATTTTTTACATTTTAATAAAAATTTTTTTTTTTAGTCTACTTTCCTCCCGCACGGCGCTGAGAGCCAGTTTTGCATGGCCCCCGATCTCTCCATAGACTACAATGGGAGAAGTAGCTCGCGCTTTTGTTTGGCGGGGATACCCAAAACCCCCGTTTGCCCAGCCAATCGCTTTTTCTGTATTTTTACTGTAATTTTGAACTGTCCCGCCTTGGTTTTTTGATTGGTCAAAACTTCCCATAGGATTTAATGGGCTTTTGTCGCCCCTATTCTGTTTGGGGTAATGGGTTCTCCAAGGTTTTAAGGGGGACACTGTCGTCCTATTTTTTAAAATTGGCGGGTTTTAATGGGGGGCCCCAATGAGAACCCTTTTAAGAAATTTTGGGAATTTAAACTGTTTTTTCCCGGCAATTCTCTCTATTGAAATTTCCTTTTTTTAGCCCCGGGGTCCCGGGGGACAAACGGGGTTTGGTTAGGGATTTTTTTAAATTTATGTTTTTTAAAAGGGTTTTTCAGCTTTTTTTTCAGATAATATTTTACATTTAAAATTAAAAATTATTTTTTTAGTCATATTTCATGCCTCACGGCGTTTGAAGCCGGTTTGCATGGCGCCGATTTTCTCCAAGATAAAATTTTGCAAAGGAAAGTTCGCGCTCCTGATTGGCTGGGAAAACCCAAAGCCTCCGCTAGCTAAACCAATCAGCTCTTTTTTTTTTTTTACTGTTTTTTTGAACTGTCCCGCCTTTGAATTTGATTGGCAATAGTTCTCCATGGGTTTTTTAATGGGTTTTTTGTCGCTCCTATTTGATTGGCTGAGCTAGCCAACCCCCCCGGCTAGCTAAAAACCAATCCGCTTTTTTCCCTGCTTTTTTTACTGAAATTTTGAACTGCCCCCTTTGTTTCGATTGGTAAATTTTTTTTCTCCATTTTTTTTAAAATGGTTCAAGGGCGCTCCTTTTCTGTTTGGGGCCGGGGTTTTTCCCGGGCCCAAATTGAAAAATAGCTTTCAGAATTTGAATTATTGTTTTTCCCCGGAAATTTTCCAAATTTACCCTAATTCTTGAATTAGGAAAATTGGAAAGTGATTTTGTTTTATGTATTTTTTTTTTTTTAAAGGTTTCAGCTCTTTTTCTGAGAATGTTTTCCCCTTTATAAAACATTTTTGAAATTTATACTCCCCACCGACATTTTGGAATGATTTTTTCCCCTGTTTTCCGCCTGTCCCCGATCGGAACAGATTTTTTGCCGCAGTCCCGCCCGGCCCCCTGAGTACTGCACTGCGTCCATTTTCCCCCACTGGGGCCCCACACACGGCAGGGGGCAGGGAACTTTTTTCCCCCCTGTATTTAGTGCAAACCCCCTGGACGGCGAATCTTCGGGGGCAGCGCCGCACTTTCGCCTAATTCCCCCCGCTGGCCCCCCACACTGGCGGGCGCCGCGGCGGACCTTTTCCCGCAGGGGTGACCGCACTACCTCCGGCGGCAAATTTTAGGCGCAGCGCCGCACTGCGCCAAGGTCCCCCACTGCCCTAAAACCCCTGGCGAGGCGCGGGGGACTTTACATTGTTTTAAGTAGAGCGCACCCGGCCCCGGGCAAAATTAGGGGCAGTTTTTTGCCGGGAAAAATACGGAAAGTTCACCCCGACCCGGCGAGCTTCATACAAAGTCGCCCATTGTGTCTATCCCCTTTTAAAAGGGCCTTGAGGGGAAACCTGGGGAATCCTCCCCGGGACCCCCAAATTTTTCCCAAAAAAGGCTATAGCATTTCCCCTTTTTCATAGACACTTCTCTCCAACTCATTTTCGAATTCACTTTAAATTTACAAATTTGGGTAGCTTTGGGTTTTAAAATTGTGAATCCAATGATAGGCCCAATTAAATTTTCGAAACAGTATATAAAAACCTTTAAAAAGCTTAAGGGTATTGTGTTTCATTTGGCAACCCAAAATGGAGAGTTTTTGTACTTATCAAAAAAACATTTTTTGTGGCATAAGGACCCATTTTTAAAAATTAGCCCGACCAAAAAGGGGCAAGGGGGGCTTTAAAATTTTCCATGTTCCCACCTTATCTATCCACTTCGATAGAGGGTCAATATTATTGGTGCTATAACTTCCTAGCTGAGGACTAATCACAATTCCCAGATAACAGAAGCTGGAGACCACCTGCAGCATATCACACCCTGGGGGCAAGTCATTTGGAGGGGGATCCAATGGAAGCATAACTGACTTGTCCCAGTTAATTTGTAATCCAGACCAGGAACCAAAAGCTGTAATGTGGGACATCACCAGGACAAGTGAGCCTGACACGTCCCCTATATACTGTAACAAATCATCCGCATATAGGTTATTGTTTTGCCAACTACCTTAATGGGTCCTGTACGGCTCTAACGAAGGCAACCCCAACGGCTTTATCAACTTTATTATAGGAAGAACAAAGTGATTACATAAAACTAAAGGAAGATAGAGTGATATTGTGTATACTTTTGTATGATATAAGTAACAAAGGTTAAGCACACATTTATATCATATAAGTAATAAACACTCATCTCCTGCCCTAAAGCTCCTGAACCTGACTATGATTGGTCCACAGGATGAAATGCAATAAGGCAAAGCACTCACACTTATCACTAGTGAGTACAATACAATAAAGCATTGCAACCCATCCCCCACCTCAGAATCCCCCAGTGCTTTTGGCAAGTCCATAGTTTAGTACAATACTGCATTATTTACACTGCGCACTGTAAAGCACCTGAATCTATCCTGCCCCAAGGACCAGTTAGCATCATTATAGCAGGTCTTAGAACTCAGTGCATCACAAGAGTTAACATACTTTAAAGCACCTGAATCGATCTCCTGCCCCCAAGACCAGTTAGCGTCACCATCGCAGGTCTTCAAATTCAGTGCCATACTTACACCTCACCAGGATTTCAATCTGTCTTAATCTCCGTCCGCTGGAGAAGCCTACAGCGGTGAGAACAGAGAGATCCCCTGGGATCTACACGGGCGTCCCCGGTCCAAGATAGCTTCTGATCTCACAACTGTGTGCTCCAGCTTATATCTCATTTGAAAACAAGTGCCTGTGTAACCAAATGTTACACAAACTCTGATAGGTTACATTTGTCCAATATAACATCTCTCTCTTGAATGGCCAGTTCTCGAGAGGTCACCTTACACCGGACAAAGCCATCATTGGATGAGAAACATGTCAGAAAACAAAAATTTGTCACAACTTTGGACACTTTTTTTGGTGCACAGGCAGTTTCTTACAATGTGGCAAATTTATCAAGTGCTGTGAAATAATAAGAAAACTATGCGATAATGAGACCAGGTGATGAAGACTCCTGGTAGGAGCACTCTTCTCACCAAACAACTATGCGATAAGAATACATAAACAGATATTGTTTTTTACTAACTCTTGCAGTCACTAAGAAAGTTACTTTATTATATGAGTTATACCAAGCTGTCTTAAAGGGATCCAAACAATATGGATTCTTGATGGCCAAATAACCTATTAGCATTACAGTTATTATATTTAAATCCTGTCCAATCAGTCACCATTGCCAATACGAACAGTAATGGTGAGAGTGGGCACCCCTGGCGCGTACCACGGTGCAGGGCAAATGTCTCCGATAAAAGGTCACCCAATCTCAATTTGGCCTTGGACCAGAGTATTACAACTCCACAGCTGAGATAAATCAGGGCCCAAAACCCATCTGTCCCATGACCTCCCATAGATAGTCCAACTTGATGCTGTCAAAGGCCTTGGCAGCATCGAGTGAGAGGATGGCCCTAGACCCCACCTTCCCATCACTAAGCTGCATATTAAAGAAGAGTCTGCTTATATTATTATTAGCTGTTGATTTGTTTGGCATGAACCCTGATTGGTCGTTATGTATAATTTCCAAAATAACTTTATTAAGTCTGATAGCTAGGGCTTTAGGAGCAAGGAAATAGGACGATATGAACTTCAAAATTGTATACTTTTTTATGGTGCATTATACCTGTTACAAATGATGTGATCCATCACATGAATTTCAGTGTGGATAAACACTTCAAAAACTGCATAGAATGCATGGAAAAACCACACATACCTTTTTGTGGTACAGGGAAAAAATGGAGGCTTATGGGGAGAAAAAACTAAAAACTGTCTGAAAAAAAATGCTACACATACAGTATGGTGCATTTGTTTTTAAATTAAACCTACCCAAAAACACATCCAAAGCGAAGAAAAATGCAACAAGAAAAAAGCAACTTCTATACTGCAACATATATATGCCTATTGCCTTTCAGATAACATCTGGCCACTGAAGTGTGTGACAAAAAGATTGAAAAAAATGCATGTGTTTTAGTAGTGTTTTTACAAAACTGCAACATGTATGACTGTCCTAACTGGAATACTTACCCCTCTGTTCCACCTGGCTACTTGACCTTTGAGTGGAACCAGGGTTGAGCATGTACAGTATGGTGGTGCTCCATTCAAAGTCTATGAATTTACCAGAAAAGGAAGCCACTAATAAAGAAGGGGTGCTACAGATGTGCCAATTCCAAACATAACAAACCAAAAAATACACATGGTAATACTTTATTCAAAAAAGGCCATGGCTAAAACTACGTAAAAAGGCCAAAGGCCTATGGTAAAGAGCAAAACACATTTCAGATAAAACAACAAGCAGTACATATATTGCTCACACAAGGGGTCCAGATACCAAAACGTAGAATATTAGTTCAAACAAGGACTGTAAGAAATCTAGAAAGGCAATGGCCCAGATGTATGAAAGTTGTTGTTCCAGTTTTTTGGCATAGTTTACAATAAAAATAATGTTGTGCACTATGTACGAAATATTTATAAAAGATTTATAAAAGAAGAACTCTGCGTCGTTCATGACAATTCATACAATACAACATACTTATGCATCCCACTTGCCTAAAAGTGTTGCAGTTAATGTGTTGTTACCCATGGCTTTTAAAGAGTATCATGGCCAAAACAAAATTTGTCACAACTTAGGACACTTTTTTTGGTGCACAGGCAGTTTCTTACAATGTGCCAAATTTATCAAGTGCTGCGAGACACAATTATAAGCATGTACTCTCTATTGTAGCAGCACTGCATACGACATTCTAGAAAACAACACTTTTCATACATCTGGGCCAATATGTCATAAACAAAAGCATAAGTAATATAATAAATAATATACAAAGTCAAAAGAAGGTAATAGCAATTATAAAAAAAACTAAATATAACAAATAGATATGTATTCGTACTAAAGACTTAACCCCTTAAGCCGAACGCCTAAAAAGTAGTTAATGAACAGAACATTTTTTTAGTTTTTGCATTCTTGCGTTTCAACAGTTGTAACTTTTTTTATTTTTTCAATGACGCAGTTGTATGAGGCCTCGTTTTATTTGAGACGAGTTGTACTTTATGGGGGATTAGATTAAGTTCACTTATAAATAATTGCACGATTTTTTTCCCCTTTTTTTAAAAAAAAATGTTTTTAGATTTTTTTTTACATTTTTTTTACACCGTTCACATTTCACACTTAAAGGGGTTTTGCCACGATGTAATGTTGCCGTGGGATCCTCCAAAATGGGTATTTAATCACTTTTCTAAATATATGTCATTAACAAAAGTGAAGCCTCTGAGAGCTACAGCATTTCTCAGTCCCCTTTAGTTACCTGAAAGTTTGCATTAGACACGACCAGAGGAGCTGACAAGAGCTGACAGGCCACGCTTGCGTGAAACACTTCTTATCTGATGACAGAGAACATGACTGAGCTATCAAGGGGTTGTGGAGAAAGTGCAGTGTATGAGTCTGTCTGCTGTACTGTATTGAGAATCCACTGTTGTAATGTTATTATTTGAGTTAAGTTTTGAGACACTCCCTTATTCCTCACTCCTTGCTCACCCCCTCCCTCTCGCCCAGGCAGTGTTCATGACTCAGCATGATTTGTTTATGTTCTACTCTGTGCTGATAAGGAGGAAAGTAACTCACGTCCTGGCAAAACCCCATTAATAACTTGCTAGATTAATTCTACAGGTTATTACGATCGTGTGGATACCTAATATGTGTAGGTTTTTTCGTGTGTGTAATGTATGCACAATTATTTTTTATTCAATGTATTTTTATTTTATTATTTATTTTTTTATATTTTACACTTTTTATGTTTTTTACTTTTTAAAAAAAAATCCCATGAAGGGAGAAATGTTTTACTTTTGTTTTATTCCACTTAGTAATGTATTAGCATATTCATATATGCTAATACATTGTAATCTGTGTCATTCTGACACAGGCAGTAACCAGGACAGCACACAGGCTGCCCTGATCACTGGCTTCTTAAACAGACAGCCCTGGGGCTACTCTAGCTCCCCAGGGCTGACTGTGCAGCCGTTCCCTGGGCTCTGTCGGGTCACCGGGTGTTCCGATCACCCGACAGAGCAGGGAAACCCCTTGATTGCGCTGCGGTGACGATCTGCGTCAATCAAAGGGTTAAAGCATCGGGAAGTGGTGTGTAGTAAAGCCTCGATCTCAGCGCTGCTGCGGTGCCGCAAAGTCCGTTGTCTGCAGCGACGCCAAAAGACGTCGCTGTAGACAAACAACCTGAAATGCCCGCCGTCAAAAGACAGTGGGCGGTCGTTAAGGAGTTAAAAGGACCTGGTACCCTAAAAGCCATGCAAAGTCTGTGGGACTAATGGAGACAGTTGAATACAGTTTTTGTCTGCTTTCACCATATTCATAGATTTGCATGGAGTGTCAAGACGAATGCATGATCGCAAGGTCAGCAGACACATAATTATGAGTAAGCATATTCTACCGTAACTGGTATTGACTAAATGATACAATATTCTATGTATTCTATATAAAAGGCACCGAGAATCCCTGCTTTACAAATTAGAGAAACTCCCATGATATCAATAAACAACAAGGAAAATGGAGTTCTATCTAAATAAAACATATAATACTTTATTTAATCCAAATGTTAAAAAACATACAAAAAAGAGGAGAACCAATCAAAAAAGACAAACAGTGGTGAAAGTTCGTTTAAAAAAAATACCTGTATATGTAACTATAAATACCATTGTTCACAAGATATCACTTTACTGGGATTATGTGTCTGTCAAAATCCAATTAATGGGATATAAGACAAGTGTCCAACACACAAAATCCAGAAGGGAATCATGAAACTAATGAACATGTTATATACATATCAGATAAACTGTAATATGCTAAAATGCACCCAACTACTATCAACCAGAATACCCCTAATCAAATACACAGTGCCAGGTAATGACCTAAAAAGTCACATTCACCAGTGAAGGCCTAAGAATGATGTCACAATATTAACCCATGTCAAAGGGGGTGAACACCACTGACATTCCATCCCGCCGCGTTTCGCCGCAATGGCTTCTTCAGTGATCCACTGAAGAGGCCATTGCAGCGAAATGCGTCAGGACAGGACATCAGTGATGTTCTACATGTAATAGTCCAGCACTAGTTACTTTATTAACCTGCCCACAAATAAGGGTGCATGGTAACAGATCCAGTATAAGGTGAAGTTTTATTTAAACTATATACAGTGGGAACTTCTCTAATAGAAATGTACTAGTAGTTCAGAACATAAGAGGGGCTACACTTTATGAAACTTTCACTAATGGACAGTATCTGCTGAAAATTTTTTAATTTATTCAGATTTAACATGGTAAAGTCACATGGTAAACAAAACCTGTATTGTATAAAATGTTTATAAACAGACACTATGCATAAATGTGTAAAAGTAAAAATAAATAATATTAGCACAATGGTTGGTGTTGTACATGGTTTGTACTAAATAGGCTATTCATGTAAGTTTTATAGAATTTTCTGTAGTATTAGTAGTTTGCCTTCTACACATAAATGGTTGCAATGTTTTCTTTAATTAGGATGTAGGCATGGATCATGTCCATTACTCAGGGTCTCAGGAATTCAAGGATCCAGCCATTCAGTTAGGAAAGGATGCTGTGTGCCTGGAGCATCCCACATAATGTTCTTTGCTAGAATCCCAAACAGCTCCCATTCTCATCCTGGGGAAAGTGTGCATGCTTATATTTAGTTATAGTAGATATATAGTGGCAGTAGGGATATTGTCCCCTAAGTGCTGAACTCTCATTCATAATTTTTATAGCCAAAGCCAAACATAGTTTTTGTTATGCTGCCTATTACTTGCCATTGATACTACTGCTTCTGACTCCCTTTTTACTGCACTGTGTAGCAAGCAGCTTCCTCCTTGTGTATTCTCGGAGTTAGAGTTCGTCCACATAGCAAGGGTTTTTAGTCGGTTTTACAGACGGTTTTCAGATTTGAAAACCGTCTGAAAACCGACTGTCAACCATCCCTGTAGACATCAATAGAAAATCCGCCAAAAAGTCTACACTGCACAGCTTTTCTACTGGATGGATATTCACACATTCTGCAAAATTTGGAAAGTGCACATTTCAATGGTTATGGGGGATGGCCGAATCCTTCCCCCATAACGTCCCCCAAAACCATTCAAAAGACAATAAAATACAGGACGGATTCTTAAACAGAATTCGACTGGTATTTTACAACTTCTGTGTAGCCATACCTTCACCCTGCTGCCAGCGTCTTCCTTCTTTGGCGGGCTTGTGCTACTGGCCCTTGGGCATTTAAGGACTAGTGCCCTCTGCTACTTGCTTCCCTCACCAATGTATGTATAGTTTGTTGCATATAGAGAGACCCTCTTGCTCTGCCCACTGGTGGAGCAATAAATTCTGTATATGCAAGCAAATCTCTTAAGTTATTTATGGTGCCTTGTTTGAGATCAGAATGTGATAGAGGAAGGAAAGCTGAGCTCTGTGACAGGTTTATATGACTTGAAGCAGAATTGTTGAGTAAAAAGCAGATAAAATACTGATAGAACTCTTTAAGGGACAGTGAAAGTCCTGCTTACCCCGCCCACAAATAGAGATTGACAGCTTTCCCTGTATTAATGTGTGTAATGAGCAAACTGTTGATCACTGTTTGTGGGTGGATTAAGCAGTACTTTCACTTTCTGTTTTAGGATTTTCCTCACTTTTTACTTAGCTATCCTGCTTCAAAATACATAAATCTATATCACATAGCTCTGCTTCTCTCCCACTATCATACTCTGCTCCCTGATAGGGCACCATAAATGACCTGACAGGTTCACTTTAAAGCAGGGGTCCCCAACCGCCGGTCCGCGGACCGGCACCGGGCCTTAGCGTATCCCCTGCCGGTCCGCGGCCCGGCTAACATGATGCCGGCCGCCCGGTGACTCTAGTCACCTAGCAGCTGCGCTCAGCGTGAGGCTGCATCGGTACAGGGAAAGCAGGAGCGGTGCATTGCCGTCCTGCTTTCCCCATCACTGTAGATGCGCCGCTCACTGAGCTCCGCATCTGCAGCGATGAGCGGCGCAGGGCGTGTGATGAGCAGTGACGTCACACCCCCCGCGCCGCTCGGAGCTGTCAGCTGCTGGGGGAGGAGCTGGGCCCAAAGGGATCCGGGAAAGGTGATTTGACTTTTCTTTTTTTTTTTTTTTTTTTAATTGTCCTGGCTGCCTATTGGGGGCAGCGATCATTACTGGGGCCAGCTAGCTATCACTACTGGGGGCCAGCTATCACTACGGGGGGCCAGCTATCACTACTGGGGGACAGCTATCACTACTGGGGGCCAGCTATCACTACTGGGGGCAGCTATCACTACGTGGGCACCACTATCACTTCACTACTGGGGCCAGCTATCACTACTGGGGGCCAGCTATCACTACGGGGGGCCATCATACGGGGCACTTATTTGGGGGCCAGTATCACTACGGGGCAGCGATCATTACTGGGGCCGCTATCATACTGGGGGCAGCTATCATTACGGGGGGCCCAGCTATCAATACTGGGGCAGCTATCACTACTGGGGGCCAGCTATCACTAACTGGGGGCAGCTATCATTACTGGGCAGCTATCATTACTGGGGCCAGCTACCACTACTGGGGGCAGCTATCATACTGGGGCAGCTATTCATATGGGGCAGCTATCACTACTGGGGGACAGCTATAAACTAGGGGGCAGCTATGTATACTTGGGGCAGCTATCATACTGGGGGCAGCTTCACTACTGGGGGAAGCTACTATCACTACTGGGGGCAGTTTCTATCACTACTGGGGGCACTAGCTATCACTACTGGGGCAGCTATTATCACTACGGGGGACTAGCTATCACTACTGGGGGCAGCTACCCTAGGGGGATCTCTTTTACTACTAGGGGCACTATGTTTCATTATCACTACTGGGGGCAGCTATGCATTACTATCACTACTGGGGCAGCTATGTATCACTATCACTACTGGGGCAGCTATGTTTACTATCACTACGGGGGGCAGCTATTTATCACTATCACTACTCGGCAGCTATGTCATTATCACTACTGGGGCAGCTACTATCACTATCACACGGGGGCAGCTATGTATCAACTATCACTACTGGGGCAGCTATGTTTCATTACCCACTACTGGGGGCAGCTATATATCACTACTGGGGGCAGCTATGCATCACTATCACTACTGGGGGCAGCTATGTTTCATTATCACTACTGGGGGCAGCTATGTTTCATTATCACTACTGGGGGCAGTTATGTATCACTATCACTACTGGGGGCAGCTATGTATCACTATCACTACTGGGGCAGCTATCTATCACTATCACTACTGGGGCAGCTATCTATCACTATCACTACTGGGGGCAGCTATGCATCACTATCACTACTGGGGCAGCTATGTTTCATTATCACTACTGGGGGCAGCTATGTATCACTATCACTACTGGGGGGATATATTTATCACAGGGGGAATATATCTCTATAATGACAGAGCTGATTACATATGTATACTATATACATGTATAATGCTGACCCACAGAGCTGATCAATATTACTGCAGACTGATTATGAGCTCTGTGGGTCAGCATTATTAATATAATAGTGACTTACAGAGCTGACAATCAGTCTCCAGTTATAAAATACTGGTTACCCCATATGATACCCCTAAATGACACAGTATACACTTTAACCATAACCCCGCCCCTAATAACCACGCCCCCAATAACCCCCCCTCCCCCCCCCACTGGGCCGTGGAAAAATTGTCGTGCATCAAACCGGTCCCTGGTAGAAAAAAGGTTGGGGACCGCTGCTTTAAAGGGGGGTTTCCCTCCCCAGCTTTTTTCACAAAGCCACAGCCAGCTTCAGACTCACACATACTGGTTGGGCTGTGGGTAGGTCTACAGTAGTTATTGGCATATCAGCTCTGCTATTCCTAGCTGATACTGTTACAGTGACATGACTTCAGGAAGTTTGTAAACTGTAGTGCACAAGGCTACATAGCTCTAAAGGTTAAAGCTTGTCAATATTATCAATAAACAAGTTCCTGTGCTGGAGGAAAGTGACATCACCATGGTTGGACAGGTCTGCTGGAGCAATGAGAGCAGAGAGAGAGGAGTGGTAACCTAGACAAGCTTGTGTACCCAGGCAGGACATAGAAAATATTTTTTCTTCTAAAAAAGCAAAAGCAGAACAGCAATATATATGGGGAATAGTCTTTATTTACCTTTCCCTATATGTTCAAAGATAATCATTATGATGAGAAAACCCCCTTAAGTATACAGCAATCACTACTGGGGGCCAGCTATCACTACTGGGGGCCAGCTATCACTACTTGGGGCAGCTATCACTACTGGGGGCCAGCTATCACTACTGGGGGCAGCTATCATTACTGGGGGCAGCTATCATTACTGGGAGCAGCTATCACTACTGGGGGACAACTAGCTATCACTACTGGGGGCAGCTAGCTATCACTACTGGGGGCAGCTAGCTATCACTACTGGGGGACAGCTATCACTACTGGGGGACAAGGGGGTTCTATCATACTGGGGGGCAGCTATCTATCACTACTACTGGGGGAAAAGCTTATCACTACTGGGGGCAGCTAGCTATCACTACTGGGGGCACAGACTTATCACTACTGGGGACACTATCACTACCCGGGGGCAGCTAGCATTATCACTACTGGGGCCAGCTTTTCTATGTATCTCTATCACTACTGGGGCAGCTTTGTTTCATTATCACTACTGGGGGCAGCTAGATCCCCTAATTTACTACTGGGCAGCTTGTTCATTATCACTACTGGGGGCAGCTATGCATTACTATCACTACTGGGCAGCTTTTTTTATCACATCACTAATCACTACTGGGGCAGCTATATCACTATCACTACTGGGCAGCTAGTGTTTCATTATCCCCTACTGGGGGCAGTAGTTACTATCACTACTGGGGGCAGCTATTTATTATCACTACTGGGGCAGCATATAAATCACTACTGGGGGCAAACTATGCATCACTTTCACTACTGGGGGAAGCTATGTTTCATTATCACTACTGGGGGCAGTTTATTATCAACTATCACTACTGGGCAGCTATCTATGTATCACTATCACTACTGGGCAGCTAACTATCACTAAATGGGGGCAGCTATGCATCCACTATCCCCTACTGGGCAGCTATTTTCATTATCACTACTGGGGGCAGCTATGTATCACAACTACTGGGGGGATATATTTATCACAGGGGGAATATATCACTATAATGACAGAGCTGATTACATATGTATACTATATACATGTATAACTGACCCACAGAGCTGATCAATATTACTGCAGACTGATTATGAGCTCTGTGGGTCAGCATTATTAATATAATAGTGACCTACAGAGCTGACAATCAGTCTCCAGTTATAAAATACTGGTTACCCCATATGATACCCCTAAATGACACAGTATACACTTTAACCATAACCCCACCCCTAATCACCACGCCCCCACTACCCCCCCCTCCCCCCTCCCACTGGGCCGTGGAAAAAATTGTCGTGCATCAAACCGGTCCCTGGTAGAAAAAAGGTTGGGGACCGCTGCTTTAAAGGGGTTGTCTCACCATACTGTTTCACAAAGCCACAGCCAGCTTCAGACTCACACATACTGGTTGGGCTGTGGGTAGGTCTACAGTAGTTATTGGCATATCAGCTCTGCTATTCCTAGCTGATACTGTTACAGTGACATGACTTCAGGAAGTTTGTAAACTGTAGTGCACAAGGCTACATAGCTCTAAAGGTTAAAGCTTGTCAATATTATCAATAAACAAGTTCCTGTGCTGGAGGAAAGTGACATCACCATGGCTGGACAGGTCTGCTGGAGCAATGAGAGCAGAGAGAGAGGAGTGGTAACCTAGACAAGCTTGTGTACCCAGGCAGTAAATAGAAAATATTTTTTCTTCTAAAAAAGCAAAATGAGAACAGCAATATATATGGTAATAGTCTTTATTTACCTTTCCCTATATGTTCAAAGATAATCATTATGATGAGAAAACCACCTTAAGTATACAGCAATAGTGAATAGAGTCTGTGCATTCTAGGTTCTTACCCAGCTATTTGTTTGGCTACACAACTGATGACTGAACTCTACCTGCCCTGATATTTAGCCTGTTACCTATCATAACTAGACTACACCTAGCCTGGCCTACTTCTTATTGAACTACACTTCCTGCCAGTGTCCGACTGAGGTGCCTAGGGTTCACCAGTGGAGTAGATTCTGGGGCCCATCCTATAGCTGATGTACATGACTATACATACCTCTTATACTTTGTCTCTTTCTCTCTCTGCCTTTCTACCTCTCCTAAGGATGTACATGCAGTTTAAAAGCAACTCCAGACCTGCCATGCTCAGTGGCCCACCGGGGGTTTCCCCTGTGGGCCAGTCAGAGACTGTTTCCTGCCTGTTCCTAGAGTCCTGCATCTGTGCTCACCAGATACAGTTAGGTCCATATATATTTGGACACGGTCACAAATTTAGTTTTTTTGTACATGTTTACTGAAATATATTCCAGCTATAGTTATATAATGAGCACTGACATAAAGTCCAGACTTTCAGCTTTCATTTAAGGGTATCCACATTAAAATTGGATGAAGGGTTTAGGAGTTTCAGCTCCTCAGCATGTGCCATCCTGTTTTTAAAGGGCTCAAAAGTAATTGGACAAATTAAATAATTGTAAATAAAATGTTAATTTCTAATACTTGGTTATAAACCCTTTGTTGGAAAAGACTGCCTGAACTCTTGAACTCATGGACATCACTAGAAGCTGTGTTTCCTCCATTTTAATGCTCTGCCAGGCCCTTACTGCAGTGGTTTTCAATAACTTTGTTTGTGGGCCTTTCTGTCTGAAGTCAAGTCTTTAACAAGTGAAATGCATGCTCAATTGGGTTGAGATCAGGTGACTGACTTGGCCATTAAAGAATATTCCACTTCTTTGCTTTAATAAACTGCTGGGTTGCTTTGGCTTTATGTTTTGATTCATTGTTCATCTGTATTATGAAACATCAACCAATCAGTTTGGCTGTATTTGAGCACACAGTATGTCTCTGAATACCTCAGAATTAATCCGGCTGCTTCTGTCTTGTGTCACATCATCAATAAACACTAGTGACCCAGTTCCACTGGAAGCCATGCATGCCCAAGCCAACACACTGCCTCTGCTGTGTTTTACAGATGATGTGGTACGCTTTGGATCATAAGCTGCACCATACTTTTTTCTTTTCATCATTCTGGTAGAGGTTGATCTTGGTTTCATCTGTCCAAAGATGTTTCAGAACTGTGCTGGCTTTTTTAGATTTTTTTTTAGTAAAGTCCAATCTAGCCTTTTTATTCTTGAGGCTTATGAGTGGCTTGCACCATGCAGTGAACCCTATGTATTTACTTTCATGCAGTCTTCTCTTTATGGTAGGTTTGGATATTAATACGCCTACATCCTGGAGAGTATTCAGAGACATAATGTGTGCTTGAATCCAGCCAAATGCAGCCAAACTGATTGGTTGGAATTTCATAATACAGATGGACATTGACCTAAAATATAAAGCCAATGCAACCCAGGAGTTTATTAAAGCAAAGTAGTGGAATTTTCTTGAATGGCCAAGTCAGTCACCTGATCTCATCTCAACTGAGCATGCATTTCACCTTCAGACAGAAATACCGACAAACAAACAGCAATTGAAAACCTCTGCAGTAAAGGCCTGGCAGAGCATTAAAAAGGAGGAACCACAGGGTTTTTAACCAAGTATTAGAAATTAATATTTTATTTACTATTATTTAATTTGTCCAATTACTTTTGGTCCCTTTAAAAACTGGGTGACGCATGTTAAGGAGCTGAAACACCTAAACCCTTCATCCAATTTTAATGTGGATACCTTCAATTGAGAGCTCAAAGTCTGGACTATGCCCATGACTATGCTCAGACTATAAGATGCACCAGACTATAAGATGTACCTAGGTTTTAGAGGAAGAGATTAGGAACAAAAAATTAAGCAAAAGGAGTGGGCTGAAGTGTTGTTTTTATTAGTACCATTTTGGGATAGATGAGAATTTTTGATCACTTTTTAGTCTAATTTTTGGGGGATAGGAAATGACCGAAAAATCCACAATTTTGGCATTTTGGAATGTTTTTTCTTCTATGGTGAACAGCGTACGGATACATGATGTTATATTTTAATAGATTGGATTTGTACGGACATGGTGATGCCAATTATGTTTAACTTTATTTGTAAAATGATGAAAGGGGTGTGATTTAAACTTTTAATATTTTTTTCTTAAACTTTTTTTTTTACTTTAAAGGAGTTATGCCCCGATCTCATTTCATACCTTCTGCATCCAGCTCTTCAGCTTTGTGCGCTCAGAAGGGGGCGTGTGTGATTTGTTTGAATTGCATATCATGTGACCCAGCAGGATGACATCACCAGGCCTTTCCTTTCTCTAGTCAAAGAAAGGTCTGTTTATGTATAGAACTGTAAGTAACTATATTGTAGCTCAGAGGTAACATTTCTGTTTCACAGCACAAGGGGCCTAGGTTCAAATCCCTGCAGGAACCAAACCTGTGGATTTTTTTCCTCTTTATCAATGCACAAACCTCATTGAGGTTTCTTTTTTATTTATTTGCACTAATTACTAAGGAATACAGAGGACGGGAGTAGAATGACAGCACCTGGGGTTTGAACACTCAGTAGCTGCCGGACAGAAGAGATGATGTCTGAGCATGTCTGACCAGGACTGAGGAGCTCTCAGCCCTGGTCGTTGGTGAAAATGTTTATTATTTTATTTGCAAGCTTCCCACATCAATTTTACTTCGTGGCAAAACCCCTTTAATACATATTCCCTTAGGGTACTTGACCACTAGGGGGCACTAACCCTTGTCCTATATACAGCAGTTCTATTGTACTGCTGTACATAGGATTTTCATTCATTACCCAAGACACCCTGTCATAGGAAGGGTTTAATAGGTGTAAATACATGGCACTTGCAGAAGCCTGCATGAGGCTTCCGGTTGCCATGGTAACTGATCACCCCCTGTAATTACACTACAGGGGGGTGATCGGATGGAGGAACGGTCCGCAATGGTCGTAGCATCTAAAGTGTTAACAGCAGGGATGGTGTCGGCTCCATCCCTGCTGCTAACCGTGGCTGCCGGCTGTACTGTTCATCCCCATGCCGCCGCTGTACAGCTCTATCTCAGGGCGGCAGGTGCCTGGAGAGGATCGATGCTGTAGGAAGCCAGCGGCAGGGTTTAACTTCTTAAACCCCACTGCCAGCTTCCCGCATCACCGCTCCTCTCCAGCCTCCTGCTGGCCCGAGATAGTGCATTTGGGCTACAACATGCACACCTATTTTCCCCCAATTGTTTTTAAAGGGAACCTGTCACATAGGTTATGCCCCCCTTGCTAGTGTCAGACCTGCTGTTCCCAGCGCTGTCCCTTATTCTGTAAGATGCTATAGTTTTAGAGCATTTACCCCTCAAATCTTATTCATGAGCAGGTGTTAGCCCCACCCACCAAAGGCTAGCCCCGCCCACCTGGCAGTTAATTCACATGTTTCTACCTATTCAAAGTAATAGGTTTATCAGTTGAGGTAGGCGGGGCTAGCCTCAGATGGGCGGTGTTTGAAAAAAAACTGACTCTTTGAATGACTCTTTTCTGGCTGAAAACTGCAGATTTGAGCATTAAATACTCAAAAACGACAGCATCTCACAGAATAAGGGACACAACGCTGGAAACAGCATGTCTGACACTAGCTTGTGCTGTCCTCAGCAAGGGGGGCATAAACTATGTGAAAGGTTCTCTTTAAATACAAGCTGACTTCTCAGACTTATTTGCTTGAAAGTAAACTTAACAGAAAAAATTGCTTTGAGACACAAAAAAGAGATATTACTTAAAGAGAACCTATGGCGTCTCCTGACTTGTCTGTTTTAGTAAGTATCTGTGTTCCTTATAAAATACCAATTGTAGAGCACATTTCCATAGATCTTTATGCTGTGTGGTTTACCTGCTATTCCTCCTAAAATGTATTACCAATCTGTCAGGTGGGTGTTATCAAGTGGAAGTGGACAGGTTGGGTTGCACATTCTGACATTATCCAATCAGTGCAATGGTAACACCCAGCTGACTGATTCAGTAATACATTTCTAGAAGAAATAACAGCAGAACACAGGGTAATAATAGAAGATTCTCCTGAATTGTTATTTCACAGGGAACACAAGGATTTATTAAAACACACGTCAGGTCCTTTTTAAATGAATGCCACAAAGGAATATATCATGAAGTGATATAGGTTACATCTCAGATATTGATGACAGATATACTGTAAGTAGATACTCCATGTCTGTGGATTTAGGTCAGTTTGCTTGACAAAGTATGTATTTTGATCTGATAAGAGATGTAAACTATAGATGTATATGCATAATATAGCTGTAGGTTGACAGCTATTACCACTGTTAAATGTGCATATGTATTTTAATGGGGTAAGAAGTTCAAGCTGCTGCAGGATCTGACGTGTGTCAAAATCTAAAATGTAGATTACTCTTTCCCCTAACATTCACCATTGATAAACGTAAAAATAAAAATCAGCTGACTGTACCAAAATTTGTTGGTTTTGACAACTTTGATGGTATTATTCAGAACATATCTAAGGTTAGGAGGAAGGTCCTGATGCTCCATAATATTGACCTATACTTGCCTTCCTCCATCCTCCGTTCAAGCGCTGAGTCTCTTCAGTCTCCTGTTTACTGTTTTCTTTTTCGTATGGGCAAGTCACTGACATCATTGTTGACATCACAAAATTAGTGGCATGTGGCTTCTATAGCCAATCAGGGGCTGTAGCATTGACCTGTCTGACCGGTAGAATAAAACAGTAAACAGGAGACCAGAGAGACGCAGTGCTGGGACAGAGGACTGGAGGAAGGAGAGCACAGGTTTTTTTCCAATTTGATACCAGATACCAGGACATTCCTATTAACTTTTGGATAACCCCTTTAATGATCAGCTTAACTCCTTAACGACCACCCACCGTCTTTTGGCGTTGGGCAGTTCAGGTCGTTCGTCTGCAGCGATGTCTTTTGACGTCGCTGCAGACATTGGATCTGCGGCTCCGGGTGCCGCAGCAGCGCTGAGATCGGGGCTGTACTACACAGCCCCGATCTCAGCGCAGCTCCTGCAAGCACCGGGGGCGGGAAAACCTCCCGGGGCTTTAACCCTTTGATTGCCGAGGATCGTCACCGCAGAAAATCAAAGGGTTTCCCTTCTCTGTCGGGTGATTGGGAGACCTGGTGACCCGACAGAGCCCGGGGAACGGCTGCACAATCAGCTCTGGGGACCTAGAGTAGCCCCAGGGCTGTCTGTGTAAGAAGCCAGCAATCAGGGCACAACTGTGTGCTGTCCTGATCACTGCCTGTGTCCGACTGACAAACCATATACTGTATGAGCATATATTATTATGCTAATATAGTACTACGGGGGGGGGGAGGAGTAAAACAGTTATCCCTTCATGGGATTTTTTTTAAAAAAAAGGAAAAAACATAAAAAGTGTAAAAAAAAATAAAAAAATAATAAAATAAAAATAGATATTTAATATAAATATGTGAAAAAATGTGAAAAAAAAGTGTGAAATGTTAATGGTGTAAAAAAAATGTTTAAAAAACAAAAAAAATTACAAGAAAAATTAAAAAAATTCTGCAATTATTTATAAGTGAACTTAAATTATTCCCCCATAAAGTACAACTTGTCTTGAATAAAACTAGGTCTCATACAACTGCGTCATTGAAAAAATAAAAAAGTTACAACTGTTGAAACACAAGGAGGCAAAAACTAAAAAAATGTTCTGGTCATTAACTACTTTTCAGGCATTCGGCTTAAGGGGTTAATAAACCTTGAGATCACAGTTGCTTTCAGGTAAAAGCCAAAAAGATCTCCCAATTCTTGACAGCACTAATGGCCTCAATGTATGAAAACTGTTTAGGACTAAGACTTTCGTTGTTACCCATAGTAACCAGAGCTCCACTTTCATTTTATATAGTGCTCTGAAAAAATGAAGGGGGTGGGGGCCTCTATTTGGTTGCTATGGGCAACAAAAAGTCTTGGATCTAGGCAGTTTTCATACATGTCTCTTTAAGTTCATATATACAAAAAAATACAGCTCTCCTGTGATGAAGCACTGAGAACCTGAAAGCGCACATAATTCAAGTAGGCTGCTGTTACGTATTGTGTTTTCCAAATGCCACAACAATATTTTAAAATTTTAAATCTATTGTGTTACTTGAACTTTTCATTGATCTTAAGAGAAATCTGCTTATAATAAAAATGAAAACATAAAAGGAAAGTTAAGAAATGTAATATATAACATGTTGAGTTTCAACACTGAATATACGGTACCAGCTGGAGATAATATAAAGGGAAAGTGAGCTATAATAATACATGTATGTCTATAACAACTCATATGGTAACCACATGGACTAAACATATGCAATCCTCCCAGCAGTGTCTTCCTGGTCTAGCTGATAGAGCAGGACTCCAAAGGGGCATCTCATTTAAATATATACTTATGCTTATAATAGTGGACAATTCAGAGCACATGAAATGTAAGATACAATACTAATTAATGCCATGGAAAATTATTTAGCTTTTGTAGATTTTTTTCAGAGTTATGGAATCTTTGTTTTTTCTTTTGCACTACATGTATGATGTTAACAAAATGATTTCTGTAATTGTGTTATTTAACAGATATGAATTATTTTGCCTCTGCAGTTTGCATGCTTTACAATACATTGCAAGCTGCATGATGCCATTTAGTGTTATTCCAGTCAGCCAAGCTCCCTGTAATCACCAGCCTAGAGTGTCTGTGCCAATATTTGTCTCAGCCTCGCCACTATGAAATTGTTATGGATTGTTACCACAGCTTTGCGCCACGTTCTGTCAAGCCACATTCATAGATGTGTCTAATCGTACAACTCTCTGTAGAATTGGCACATCCAAAATGTGTCAGGTCTTGCCATATAACCGTTCATACAACTATAGAAAAGGGCGGCAACAAGTTTTTTGGCTCAAAGCATGCCAGAAAACTGGTACAGACCCGTTCGTACATGTCACCCTAAATGGCATTGATCAGTGTAAGGGACCATCAGGGACGCACACGGAGACACAGACGGAGTGAGGCTCTGACGCTGGTCCCAACCACTGTCCCTGCCTTTTGGGGTACCCGACTCCTTAATAGGTCGGCCCGAACCTGAAGACTGGAATCTACTCTGATCCATGTGAGACACCAGACGAAGACGAACAAACACAGAACAAACAAGAGAGGTCAGACAGGCCGAGTCAGCAACGAAAGGGCAGCGCAGTACAGAAACGAGAGACAAGAGAGTAACCAGGGTCCAAGCAAGAGTCAAAGAACACGGAGATAAGCAAATAAGAAAACAGGCGAACTACAGGCAGAGGACACTTTATAGCAGGCAAATAGGAAAGGAAGCTGCGACCTTATATAGGGAACAGGAGAAGGTAGACAGAAGTGATAGGTAACCAGGAATGTCAATCAAAAAGGAACAGGTTAACTCCACAAGTGCTGGAAGATTCCTGGCCACAGGCATTGGCCAGGAATCAATTAAAGGGAATGTGTCATCAAAAAATGACTTATTGTTTAACTCACATTTTTTTGTTAAACACATTTTTTTAGGAATTTTTGCTTATGTTTTTTTTAATTTTCCATATCACTTTCAATATTTTTTTAATAATTGTTAAGTCCTGTAGTTTTCAGTTTGGCCACTAGGCCTAATAACAGTCTGACACTTCGGGCGACATGTATGAGCCGCGTCGGAGCGCACGTTTTCGAGCGCTCGAACGTGAAAGCTGCGCCTCATGTATGTCGGCGCCCGAGGTGCGCTCATACATGCGGTGTAAAGTCCACCGTGCCTCGCCAGTGTGTGAGGCGCAGTGCGGGACTTAGGCGCAGTGCGGGACTGCGCCTAAGATTCGCCGCCCGAGGAGGTGCGCTCATACATGCGGTGAAAAGTCCACCGCGCCTCGCCAGTGTGTGAGGCGCAGTGCGGGACTTAGGCGCAGAAGGGACTGCGCCTAACATGTATTCCGATTCGAGACAGGCTGGAAAACAGCGAGAAATCATTAAACATGTTAGTGAAAAGCAAAAAGAGTTGTCTTTCAAATGAATGAATGAATAAAGTGAAAAATCAAAGCTGTCTAAAAGCGATTAAATGTAGTGAAAAAGTGGATCATCTAAAATTAAAGGGAAAATATATAAGATCGCTCAAGAAATAAATCTCAGCTCTCAGCTCCATGAGACATGGAGTATGAATCAAAAAAACATTTTTATTACGTGTAAAACATTATCTGAAAAAGAGCTGAAACCTTCTAAAAAAAGACATAAATAAAATCACTAACAAAAAATCAAGAAAGGCGCAACATCAGGAATTTAGATATAGAAAATTGTCAGGAAATATAGTAATTTAAATTCTGTAAGCGCTTCTCATTGGTCGGCATAAACCAGCCAATCAGAATAGGAGCGACAGAGACCCATTAAAACCTATGGAGAAGAATTGACCAATCAAATTCAAAGGCGGGAAAGTTCAAAATACAGTAAAAAGGCAGAAAAGAGCTGATTGGTTAAGCTAGCGGGGGCTTTGCTAGCTCAGCCAATCAGAATAGGAGCGACAGAGACCCATTAAAACCTATGTAGAAGAATTAACCAATCAAATTCAAAGGCGGGACAGTTCAAAATACATTAAAAATGCAGAAAAGAGCTGATTGGTTGAGTAAGCGGGGGCTTGGCTATCCCAGCCAATCAGAGCGCGAGCTACTTGTCCCATTGTAGTCTATGGAGAGATCGGGGCAATGAAATCTCGTCTCTCAGCGCCGTGCGGCATGGAGTATGATTAAAAAAATCATTTTTTTTAGTTGTAAAATATTCTCTGAAAAAGAGCTAAAACCTTCTATAAACATACATAAATAAAATCCCGAACAACGCGTTTGTCGCCGAGACCTGCGCTACATAAGGAATTGCAATATAGAGAATTGCCGGGAAATACTGTAATTCAAATTCTTTAAGCTCTTCTCATTGGTCGGCATAAACCAGCCAATCAGAATAGGAGCGACAGTGGCCCATTATAAGCTATGGAGAAGTATGAACCAATCAAATTCAAAGGTGGGACAGTTCAAAATACAGTAAAAAGGCAGAAAAGAGCTGATTGGTTGAGCCCAGGCGGCAGATATGAATCCACCAATCATATGTAGTGCGTCTATTTTGAATGGAGAAAGAAGGGCACGATAGAAGGGCGCCCTAAAAGTTATTACTGTCTATGGGAAATATTCTAGTACTGTGATTGGTTGGGGGAAGAGGGGCTCGTCCAGCTTAGCCAATCAGCGGCTGAGCTACCTTCTCATAGAGTTCTATGGGGAAAAGAAATGCCGAGCGAGCTCTGTTTGTGATTGGCTCAGTTAAAAGAGGCGCGGTTATTTGTACCAATGGGAGAGCGAGCGACGCTCTTATGGGTTTTCGAATGCAATCTGTAATCAAACTGTACATGGCAGAAATAACATGATAAGACTACAGAAGTTGTACCGATCTGTATATAAAATGAACAATAATATGTGGGTAACGAAAAAAAAAATATTAATTCAATAAATTCATTTTTATTTCTTTATTTTTGTTACACCCATACTATTGATCATTGGCTAACGAAAATAAAGAAATAAAAATGAATTTATTGAATTAATATTTTTTTTTTTTTGTTACCCCCATATTATTGTTCATTTTCGCCTCCGCCGGAGCATTTAGACCAGAATCAACTAGGTCTGCCTGTCGGAGCTGACGAGCGCTGCATTGCGCCGCACTTTGCCGACTCGCGATTGTATATGCCCATTGCACGCCCTTTCATGTGAGGCGCAGCCGAAAATGGCGAACACTGCGCCTAACATAGCATCCCTGCGTCCGACAGGGGATTCGAGCCGGGGAGTCAAAGGATCCGCACGACAACAGGCGTAAGTCCCGTTCATACATGTCACCCTCTGTGTTTACTCCCCTCTGAGCTGTTAAAATTGAGAGTGAAACCAAGGGCTGCAGCCTCAATACTCCTCTCCAAGCTCTAAGGTGAATGATCTGGGTAATTACTGACTGTGTAACTCATAGATCCCCTCACGCGACCATCACACCTATCCTTAAGAAACCATCTCTCGACCCCTCCTCACTGTCCAACTATCGCCCCATCTCACTGCTCCCTTTTGCATCCAAACTCCTCGAGCAGCACGTCTATCTTCAGCTGTCCTCCCACCTCTCCTCCAACTCTCTCCTTGACCCACTCCAATCAGGCTTCCGACCCAACCACTCCACTGAAACTGCCCTAACCAAGGTCACCAACGACCTAGTAACTGCTAAAGCCTCACGCCACTACTCCGTCCTTCTCCTCCTAGACCTGTCCTCTGCCTTTGACACTATCGACCACTCCATCCTGCTACAAATCCTCTCCTCCCTCGGCATCACGGACCTGGCCCTCTCCTGGATCTCTTCATACCTCTCTGAACGGACATTCAGTGTCTCTCACTCCTGCACCACCTCCTCCTCCCACCCGCTCTCTGTTGGTGTCCCTCAGGGGTCTGTCCTGGGCCCACTCCTCTTCTCTATCTACACTCTTGGTCTGGGTCAGCTCATAGCCTCGCATGGCTTTAACTACCACCTGTACGCGGATGACACCCAGCTTTATATCTCCGGTCCTGACATTAACTCCCTTCTCTCCCGGATCCCAAAATGCCTATCATCCATTTCCTCCTTCTTCTCCTCCCGTCGCTTAAAACTAAATGTAGATAAAACAGAATTCATCATCTTTCCACCGTCCCTCTCTACCCCTCCACCTGATCTCTCTATCACTGTTAATGGCCACACCCTCTCACCAGCTCCACAAGTCCGCTGCCTTGGGATAACCTTTGACTCCTCTTTATCCTTCAAACCACACATCCAAGCCCTCACCTCTGCCTGCCGCCTCCACCTGAAAAATATTTCACGCATCCGCCATTTCTCAACTCTGACACTACAAAAACGCTAGCCCACGCCCTCGTCATCTCCCGCCTTGACTACTGCAACATCCTTCTCTGTGACCTCCCAGTTAGCACCCTCGCTCCCCTCCAATCCATCCTAAACTCTGCTGCCCGTCTGATTCACCTCTCTCCTCGCTACTCCTCTGCCTCTCCCCTCTGCCAATCCCTTCACTGGCTGCCCATTGCCCCACGAATTCAGTTCAAATTACTAACCCTGACCTACAAGGCTCTCCATAACCTCTCCCCTCCATACATCTCTGCCCTAATTTCCAGATACCTCCCCTCACGCAATCTCCGCTCCTCACAGGACCTTCTCCTCTGCTCCCCTCTCATCAGCTCCTCACATAACCGTCTCCAAGACTTCACTCGTGCTTCACCCACACTCTGGAACTCATTAACCCAAAACATCAGACTCTCCCCAACTTTTACCAGTTTCAAAAGCAACCTGAAAACCATCTCTTCAGGATAGCCTACAACCCACATTAACCCCACCACCACTACACCGGCCCGCAAGCATGTCTGCCCCACACCTTCTGTCTCTCCCCTTCTTCCTTGTAGATTGTAAGCCCTCGCGGGCAGGGTCCTCTTTCCTCTCTGTTTCAGTTACTAGTCATTTTTGTCACCATTGTATTTGTTCAATATTTGTTATGTATGTAATTCCCCTTAAATGTACAGCGCCCTGGAATTAATGGCGCTCTAAAATAAATAATAATAATAATAATAATAATAATAATAATATAACACAGGGCTATATCCTCTGTTCTCTTCATATAACACATATAACACATTCCTGCCTGATAACAGGGGGAGGGGCAGTGTGCATCAGTCATACATTCTCCTGTCTGGAACAGAGGGGGAGAAGGGGGGATGGCAGTGTGCATATCTCACATGTCTCATCAGTTCAGGCTGTGTGTATAACTGCATATAGCACAGTCATACAGTCTCCTGTCTGGTAACAGAAGGGGAGGAGGGAGGGGGCAGTGTACACTCATTACATGTCTCATCACTCCAGGCTGTGTGTATAACTACATATAGCACAGCAGGGAGCTTGTGGAGCCTCAAGGCTGCAGACCTAAGAAGCATGCAGGAGGCTACAGAGCTGTTATATCCAGACAACCTTCTGCATCCCCTGCTTCATGCGAAATGATGTCACAGTTCTTCAGTGAGGGGAGACGCCTCTTGGGAGGAGAGACACGCCTGCTGACAGGAGAGACTCGCCCCTGGATTTCAAACTCAATATCATAGAATTAGCTGAAGAGCATGAACAATTCAAATGATACAACCCCTTTAAGTCATAAACCACGATTTAGATCGTACAGACCGTGGCCGGTGACCAGAGGCAAAAGTGTGGGGTCTGTCGGGCACAATCATGACAATCATCAGCTTGCAAAATACTCCAATAGATGCAAGCTGCAAGAGCAAAAAGTTAGTGTCCATCCATACAATAAGCATTTCAAGTCGGAATCCACGTTTAAAACCTTATGTATCAGCCCCACTGACCTCAATAGAAAATACGCATTGTAGTTCACACAACATGTATTTTTGGCGGTTGGTTTGTAATAGTAAAAAAAAAAACCTTGAAACCGTATTCCACATCAAAAAATGCTTTTGCTCTGCCTCCACAGCTGCATAAAGAAAAATGGGACTTGTTTTCTGCCGTGGAATCCGATGGAAAAAAAACCTACCTGAATTCCACAAGAAATACTCGTTTTTCAAAAGTAGAATCTGACGTGAATTCGACCAGTTAATTTTACTCATCATTTATCCTTCCAATTTTTAATGAAAACTATTTCAGAAATGTTTTTCCCACTTTTAACCTGCAATATAATAAAAATGTAAAGATGCAAAAGGGTCCATAGCAGTTTCTTACCACCATCTAAAGTGTGTACAGCAAAGCTACAATATTTGTCAGCATTTTATCATCACAATGAACAGATGTTGATGCATTTTCCACAGAGCTGAAGGATTAGGGGTTGATTTCCTGTTATCTTTGATTCTTGCTGAAACTCGCAGGCCTTACACAGAGGATTTTGACAGCTTTTGCTGGTGATAAATTAACTGGTTGTTATTGCATAACGTTTTCATCTATTGTTAAGTTTGTGGATGCTTGGCTGCTCGAAAAGAACAGGAAAATCAAGATGGCTCAGTTCATCTTGTGAGAAGTATTCAGCCTTAGGAAGAGATAGGCCACAGATAATGACTAAGTAAACATAATGTACTATTACTAGACTGGTTATTTGCAGCAATACAATATTTATAGCTGGTTGGATCTAGGATAACTTTAAAAAGACCATCAGCAAACGTGAATTTGTTACGCAGTCGATGCAAGAATCAATGATTCTTTCTGATGTCACTACTGAGTAATATTAAAGGTAGGTAGTGGATGGTGGTAAAGGCTGAAAAATCTTTTTTTTTTTTAATTATGGGAGCAAAAGGTTACAGGAAAAAACAAATGTCGCCCTAAACATACACCGTGGTGTTCATTATTTTATTAAATTTAGTATGTATTTATAATTTATTTGTATAATATTCCTTTGAGGTTTCCTGTTTTGTCTGCACAGAACCTGTAGTAGGTATTTGACAACTTCTATCGGTGGGAATTAATTGACAGAAAGGTAAGGGATTTTTAGGGCTTCAAAAGTCGTGGCCTGTACTTTAAAAAGGTTATTAAAATCAGAATAGTTAGGGTCTGATTTGTTATCGGCTGTGGTATGACTTGGTATCCTGATATGGCAGCTTAGTTTTATTTACTGGAATTAGCCAAAACTGCAGTGCAATACCAGGCACAGCCACTACCAAAAGTATGGAGCTGTGCTTAGCTATCAATGAGGAGGATGTGGCACTCAACTAATCAACGGAGTTGCTAGGAGTTGGATCCACCACCCATTTGATATTGATGGTCATCAATATTTTCATCCTGGAAAACCCCGCATGATCTTATACATTGTGAGCAGTCACTATAGTTCGGCCACAATCTTGGACCAGTCTGGGGTCACTACAGCTCACAGATCCCTGTCTTTGGTAAATGGTATTGGCACACAGGTCACTCTGACACAGCATAGTTTAAAACTAGCCTCAGCCAGTTTTATTCAGGCTCTGGTCAGTGTACAAAACATAAATAAAATACAAACAAAACTTTGTCCATCTGGTCACTAGCTACACATGTAGATTCCCTCTTTAGCATGGTCTGAACCTATTGCCCAGCCCCACAAACCTGCACTTTTGCCAGTCTCCTACTGGATATTTTTGCTTCCCTCAAGCCTGGGGGTAAGAATTTCACCTTAGCTCTGTCTGTTGCTCCAACTTCTGGTAGCCAACCACACCCCCTGATATCTTGACTAAGAGGCTTTCAAGGACTCTAGAGGTGTGCCAAAAGCTGGCCTGGAATATGAGAATGGCATCCTACCCAGCACTATAGCTGTTCCGGGAAAGCCAGCCCATAATAACTGCATAGCAGCCATACTAACTATACGTGTCAGCAACCACGGCTACTGACCCAAATTGCTGGCTTCCCCCAAAGAGACCAGGCCCTCGGTGACATCTAGCTTGCAGGTGTCCTGCTGTACTCCACCTAGTGGCAGAGACATGCAACCACCTAAGGTCGCTCTGTCACAACGTGTATGTCAGGATATGGGAAAGGGAACCTTATATGGGCTGGTGATCACATAGGAAACAGGAGCTGTGTTTGTATGATCACCCCATAGAGGATGGTTGTGATTGACAGCTGCCTTGCAGCACTAATGGCTGGATTCTGAGAAAACTGAAATCCCGTGTCAGCACTATATCACTACCTCTTTAAGATTCTGTCTCTTGCAACCTCAGCCAGGGTTCTGTACAGTGCCTTAGATGTTAAGTACCTGGGCCAATCCCTGTCTGGGGCGGAATATTTAAATCCCTTCCTGAGACTTAGGACGATATGTATGATTTTTGGCACCCAGGCACCATTTTTTTAGTGCACAGTATAAGTGTACAAAGCGCCAGAATCTACGAAACAGTCTACTGCGGTTCATAGATTTAGAGCTTTATAGCTACAGAGAAACAATTCTGGCTCAGGTAAACCGCCTTTAAAGTGATCTACCTGTTCCAGCATTAATGTACCTGGATTTGCCGTACTAAAGCTATAAATGTGTAGAATGTAGAATGAGCGAGCACTAAAAAGTTCGAGTTCGGGTCGAACGCCAACCCCATTAAAGTCAATGGGAGATGATGTTCAGGTTAATTTTTATACTAACACAGGTGAGGAGAAGCCGCAATTACCTTCCACAAGAGTAAGCTGAATACATGGTACAACTTAGTGAAGACAATTTGGCTCACAGAAAAAAATTCACAGGCTAAAATAATTGGAAATGGCACATGGTAACTGGCATGGGTGCCAATAGGGCAGTACTCCTGTCAGGGGCCCTAATCAAAAAGGGGCCCACAAAAATGTAAACTAAACAAGAACTATTAATGGGTGGGGGCCCCAAAAACGCTGGCTAATGCTTCAGTTCCATACAAGTGCCCTTCTCCTTGGCTTCCTTTTTCTTCCTCTCATTTTTCTTGATGCGCTGGAGGAAACTATCTCTGTTCTTGGAGTGGTGAATGTGCTTCACACGGACCTTGATTCTATTGGCAAGGATTTTACCCTTGATCTGCTTGTTCACAATTATACCTACAGCATGCTGTGTAACATTGTAGATCCTGACAGTCTTGCCATGATAGCATTTATGTGGAATGCCTTTTTGTATGGTGCCCAAACCTTTAATATACACAATGTCGCCCTAGTTGTAGATGCGCATGTATGTTGACAAAGGCACAACTCCATGTTTACGGAAGGGTCTGGAGAACATATACCGGGTTCCATGCCTTTTGCCTCTTGTGTTCGTCATTTTTGCACCTTAAAGATGAAGAGTCCAGCGGAAAGAGAGGGACCAGCTTCCTTCTCCTCCTCTGAGGGCATCAGCGATTGGGCGTCAGAGAAGACAAAATCATCCTCTTTGGCCTCTTGATCTTTTGAAATGCCTTGTGACCCCAACCGCATTGTGTCATCAAATAGCTATTCAGAATATGGATTATCTAGTGTGGTCTGTTTATTAGGTGACATTTGGAACGTGTTTTCTTTGGTTTGGACTGGTGATGATGATGACAATATTTGTGGGTGACTGAGAGGAAGAGGAGGTAAAACCGCTGGATGCAGGGTGTGTTAACCACTGAAGAACAGATTGGCGCCGCTCTTCAGAAAAGAGACACACAGGGAACCGACCAAGCGATGACAGGCCTGACGGTTCTGCGACTGACGATGTGCTCGTTTGGGTGTTGTCTGAAACACTGGAAGGAGTGCCTTATCACGTACCTCTAGCTCCACGTCCTACACCCCTCCTTGCTCGCTTCCCACCTCTAGTTCGCTCCAAGTTCAAAAATATAAAGATTAAAAAGGTCAAGATTTGTTCACAGTCTCTTATTGAAGAACTGTACTCCAAAGACAGGAAATCACAAGTGTTCTTAAATCCCTATAATTTCCAACTGGCAACTAGGAATAGAAATAGAATTTTTTCTATGAAATATCTGTGAAGTGGAGTCTTATGGAAGAACCCTGACAGCAAGACAGCACATCAAAAGTGTTTTTAAATGCCTATGCTTTGCAACTGACAAATAGGAGTAGAAATATAATTTTTTTCTATGGAATATCTGTGAAATGGGGTCTTATGGAAGAACCCTGACAGTATCACTGCAAAACAGAACTTTTGTGGAATCCCAAAAATTTGCAGCAAGAAAATAGTGTTACAAATAGATTTCTTTCTATGGAATATCTGTGAATGATGTCTTATGGAAGAACCCTGGCTGCAACAGTGCGACACAGGAGTCTTCTTGAATCAAAAAAGTTTACTGCTAGCAAATACTATTACAAATAGATTTCTTTCTATGGCATATCTGTTAACACTGTCTTATGGAAGAGCCCTGGCAGCAACACTGCAACACTTGCATTTCTTTCTATGGCAGATTTTCTGATGGTGTCTTTTGCAGTAGCTGGACCACCATAACAGGAGAAATGAACTTTTGGGTACCCAGAATAAAGATGGGAAAATGCAGCCAGCTATACAAAACCATACACTATACAAAAGCTGTACAAAACTCCCTAACTATTGATGTGTATGATTCCCTAAGCTAGTTGTCCCCCCTCTTTAAACACTTAAAGAGGTTTTCTCACCATGCAGTTTCACAGAGCTACAGCCAGCTTTAGAATCATACTTGCTGTTCAGGCTGTGGACACTGCAGGTCTATAACAGTGAATGACACATTAACTCTGCTGTTCCTTGCTGTTACACTATAAATCTCTTGCACTTGTGTCAGTGTATTACACAAGTGGCAAAGTTCTAAAGAGTGTTTACTTAGCTAAATGAGAAACTTTCAGTGTCCATAGAGATTAGACTCTGCAGGAGATGACTCACCATGGACGGACTGAGTGACTTATGGCAGCTGAGAGCAATGACCGATAAGAGACAGAGGAGAGAGAGGTGGAGAGAAATGGTCATAACCAAAGAACCGTGTGTGGTCTAAGATGAGATAAAATCTTTTTAATCTCCTGACCAAAGAAAGATCAACAAAGCAAAGTCTTTAATTATATGTCCATACATGTTAAAGGGGATTTGCCAGGATGCCAGTTACTTGCCTCTTATCAGCACAGGAGTAGAATATAAATAAATCATGCTGAGTCATGAAGGCTGCAGGGGAGAGAGGGAGGGGGTGAGCAAGGAGTGAGGAATAAGGGAGCGTCGTAACTGAAATAATAACAGTACAACAGTAGATTCTCAATACAGCAAGACACAGACTCATACACTGCACTTTCTTCCCTGTCCCTTAAAAGCTCATTCATTTTCCCTGTCATCAGATAAGAAGTGTTTCATGCAAGTGCGACCTGTCAGCTTCTCGGTCGTGTCTAGTGGAAGCTTTCAGGTAACTAAGGGGGATTTGGGAAATGCTGTAGCTCTAGGAGTCTTCACTTTTTGTAATCACATATATTTAGAAAAGTGATTAAATACCCATTTTCGAGGATCCCACGTCAACATTACATCGTGGCAAAACCTCTTTAAAAGCTAATCACTGTAGTGAGAAAAGCACTGTGATTAATGTCAATCCTGTCCAGTCAATGTCACCCCTGGGAACGTGATTGCTGGAGCTGACAGTCTCTATGGCTATCTACTCACAGTTTCTGCTGGGGCACATGGACATACCACTAACTGATATACCCTAGAAGAAGCAATGGCGAAATGCACTTTGGGAACACGTTTACCACCTGGTTGTTTTATTTATATATTTTATGTTTTTGCACTTAGCATTTTAATTATTATTGGTAATTTTTACCTTTTTTTAACTATGGATCTGAATATACTACATATACAGATTTTGATAAACTTTGCAAGAATTTATATCAGTGGCTGCATTTATAAGAAAAGTATATCTGACTAAGTGGCTTCTGCTGTTTCTTTATTTGTGGGATGCTTTTTACTTCCTTTTTTTTTTTTTATAACAGTCTTTATTCTTTTTTCAATCAAGGTATAATTATTTTATTTAATTATTAGTGTGTGAGACTTTTTGTGTACATTTGCTTTTGTTTGTTATGGCCACTTTTTTTCATTAGTAGTAGGATCTATGTTTCATAGGTTTGACTAACAAAAAAAATGGTTAAAAGTTAGAGTTCTAGAAAAACTGTTAAATAAAATAAAATGTTGCAAGGGAAAAAATGCTCTTTAATCAGTCACAAAAATACACAAAACATGATGCATGTTATATCCACACTATTGTATTGACCTGCATAATAATTTAACAGCATCCATTAATTTCAATGTTGAATGCGGGAAAAAAAGGAAATTTGCGCCTTTTATGCATTTTTCTAGATTTAAAAAAATAATATAAATTATATACTGCCATAAAGCTTTCCAAACATAGGGCGACATGTATGAAGCTCGAGGCTTCGGAGCGCACGTTTTCGCCCGATTTAAGGTGAAAGCTGCGCCTCCTGTATGGCGGCACCCGAGGTGGGCTCATACAGGCGGTGTAAAGTCCTCTGCGCCTCGCCAGTGTGTGAGGTGCAGTGCGGGACTTAGGCGCAGAAGGACTGCGCCTAACATGTATTACGATTCTAGACAGGCTGGAAATGAGCGAAAAATCATTAAACATGTTAGTGAATAGCAAAAAGAGTTGTCTTTCAAATGAATGAATGAATAGAGTGAATAATCAAAGCTGTCTAAAAACGATTAAATGTATTGAAAAAGTGGATCATTAAAAATTAAAGTGAAAATATATAAGATCGCTCAAGAAATAAATCTCAGCTCTCAGCTCCGTGCGGCATGGAGTATGAATCAAAAAAATAGTTTTTATTACGTGTAAGGCCGTGTTCACACGGCTTATTCCCGACGGATTTGTGAGCCGGATTGTGCTCACAAATCCGGCGTGCCTAAGGGGCGGGACGGGGCCGCCGCCGGCGCGCGGCCGGGGCGCCGCTCCCCCGCCCCATAGACAATGCCTTGTTTCCGGCGCGTCCGCGCCGTAAATAATGTGCATGTCACTTTCTCCCCCTGCGGCGGATTCGCCGAGCGGGGAGGAGCGACGGAATCCACTGTTCTCTATGAGAGCAGTGGATTACCGTAATTACTCCGACGGATACTGCAGCGCAAATCCGGCGCCAATCCGCGGACAAATAAGCCGTGTGAACGAGGCCTAAAACATTATCTGAAAAAGAGCTTAAACCTTCTAAAAAAATACATAAATAAAATCAATAACAAAAAATCAATAACGGCGCAACATCAGGAATTGGGATATTGAAAACTGCGAGGAAATACAGTAATTCAAATTCTGTAAGCGCTTCTCATTGGTCGGCATAAACCAGCCAATCAGAATAGGAGCGACAGTGACCCATTATAACCTATGGAGAAGTATTGACCAATCAACTGAAAAGGAGGGACAGTTCAAAATACAGTAAAAAAGGCAGAAAAGAGCTGATTGGTTGAGACCAGGCGGCAGATATGAATCCACCAATCATATGTAGTGTGTCGATTTTGAGTGGAGCAAGAAGGGCACGAAAGAAGGGCGCCCTAAAAGTTATTACTGTCTATGGGAAATATTCTAGTACTGTGATTGGTTGGGGGGAAGAAGGGCTCATCCTGCTTAGCCAATCAGCGGCTGAGCAACTTATCTCATAGAGTTCTATGGGGAAAATAAATGCAGAGCGAGCTCTGTTTGAGATTGGCTAAGTTAAAAGAGGCACGGTTATTTGGGTCAATGGGAGAGCGAGCGACGCTCTTATGGGTTTTCTAATGTAATCTATAATAAAACTGTACATGCCCGAAATCAAATGATAAGACTCACGAAGTTGTACCGATGTGTATATAAAATGAGTGTGGAGAGTTCTGTGAAGCTGTGATTGCTAATAGCAGAGCAGGGGGGATGTAAGTATTCCTATACCCCCTGCTGTAGCATACAAATCTTCACATCTCCAGCAACAACAAACCCTATCAGAACAGACACAGGGCAGCTGGGAAGTGTTACTATACTCAGGATGTGTCACTAATACAGCAGAGCATGAAGCGTTCACATGCCCCCCCTGATCTGTTCTATTAGTATAGTCACAGCTCCACAGACACATCATGATTATAGTAACACACAGGGTCACTGCTGTCACATCTATTGATCAGCCTCACCTCTGCTCTCCTCAATCTGTGTAGAGAGCAGGAGGAAGCAGGCACACACAGGGTTAATCCAGGCAGCACAGACACAGAAGCCAGAGCCCTCCCCCTCCCTCCACTACAGAAGCATTCTGTGCTGGAGGGGCTCTGTGCTCTGACCTGTATTCTGAAGGTGATGAGTCATCAGACCTGACAGCCAGTGAGATAAAGATCAACAGGTCAGCTGCTATAGAGATTTGAGAAGCTGATGTACTACTACTAACAGGGATAGCTCAAAATCAGTAGAACATTTGAAATGAACATATATTGCAAAGTTGCCTGTTTTTTAAAGATCTTTTAATTAAAACCCAATCATTGTAGCGAGACAATCCCTTTAAGTTTGTATGTGTAATGTTTAAATACTTTTGCAACCCACTGTATGTTGGCAATGTTCACATGCAGCAAATACACTGCAGAAATTTCTCTAACTGAAAATGTTGCTGCTACACCTCACTAGGTTTGTGCATGTGCATCGTGTTTATTTATGTACGTTTATATACTTATGTAGTGTTTTACATAGCACAATATTGCGGTAACACAGTTTAACAATTCTAAAGGTCAATATGGTACAGAGAAACCAAACAGTATTTACATCAGTCGGGAGACCTGCTTTGCAGAGGTAACAATCTGTGAGGAGAAGAGAATACACACAAGAGGTCTGGGAAGGATTGCAGCAGCTCTAGACATGTCAGGTGCAGGCAGTGCTTGAATAGTGGTTGAATGTCTCTTCAGGACAGGTTATATGCACATCAGTTTAGGTGCACCATGAGAGAAGCCTTGTATATTAGTGATTAGACAATATATTGTCAGTAAGTGGGTAAAGGGTGCTATTTGTAAATTAAAGAAATATAGAATGGAGTAAAATTAGATGGGGCTTTTTAGGTTAAAGAGAAGATTTTTACCTGGATTGTTTTTGTGATGGGCAGTAAAGGATTGACAGAGGATGGTGGCATTGAAGGAGTTGCCAAATAATAATAAAAAAATTATACTGCATTGTGACCAGGGTAGTCCGTAAATGAAAAAGCCTGATACTTGCTTAGATGGCCCCCGCTCCCTGGAAATCTGCTCCTTTTGACTTGTAAGTTCATAGAATGGAAGCCTTTCCACTGTGTTGGGATGAGGACCCAGAAGTCGAGAGAAGCGAATTGCTGGGAGTTCCAGAGCAGCAGCGGCAGGAATCAGGTAAGTATGACGTTTTTTTTATGTTTGGACCACCATAGCCTCAATACATTCTAATTGTTGTTAATGGAAAATCCCTTTAAGGGAACAGGAAGATAGCATGTATCATGCAGCACAGTTAGAGGGGTTGTATGTGTATTTTTATGCTTGTTTATAATGACTAGACTGATTGATAGGAGTAAAACAAGCTTTAACTGCCTCATTGGCATTACCATTCTGACTCTGCCTGGAACCCAGTTAACACACAGGAAATGCCTGCTTAGCCAATCACTGACTGCAGTGGTGACTTGCTTCAGTCAACCATTGGCTCAGTATTGTCAGCCATTCCCAGTGTGCTGAGAACAGGTACTAGGTAGTGCAAAACATGGTGCACATATACATTTCTTGAGGACTGGATTAGGAGATATGCTAGGATAGGGTATCACTTTCTGATCTAGGAGGAGTCCCCTCTGGGGCCCTCAATGATTTTTAGAATGAAGAGGATACAGCAATGATAAATGACTTTTTGTGGCACTACTTTTATACTAGGATTTGGGTGAAGATGGCATAAAGATAACATATTTGATTGGACTGCAGGTGTAGCTGTATTGATAAAACAACTGATACTGTTACAGATTGTCTCAATGTATTGTTAGCCATGGTACTGCCTCTGTTAGTCTTCCATGCACATTTGAATGAGGTCACGCTGCACAGTGGACGGTCAAGGAACAGTTGTACAGGAGAAAATCTGTTACAGCTACACTAGGGCTATGCCCCTTCACTGTAAAGATTGGTGGGGTTCCGAGAGGTTGGACCCTTCCAATCAAAAGTGAGGGAAACTCTTGCCCCAAT